>CM038680.1:311062722-311360402 GCA_021605205.1 Aegilops longissima
AACCGGAGGTTGTCCTTTCAAAACTTTGGTCATCTATCGAATCACGTTGAAGCCTTCATCATCACCACCCTCGAAGCTCGATCGATCTACAAGTGGTATGTAGATGCAAACTCTCTCGTGACTCGTTGCTTAGATGAACTCATAGATAGATCTTGGTGAAACCGAGGAAAATTTTAATTTTCTGCAACGCTCCCAACAAAGGCATCATGAGCTAGGTCTATGCGTAGTTCTCGCACGAGTAGAACACAATTTTGTTGTGGGCGGGATCTTGTCAACTTACTTGCCGCTACTAGTCGCTTTTGCTTCCGGGTATTGTGGGATGAAGCGCCCGACCAACCTTACACGCATTTACGTGAGACCGGTTCCACCGACTAACATGCACTAGTTGCATAAGGTGGTGGCGGGTGTCTCTCTCCTACTTTAGTTGGAGCGGATTCGATGAAAGGGTCCTTATGAAGGGTAAATAGAAGTTGACAAGATCACGCCAGGTTATTCGAGGTAAGAAAACGTCTTGCTAGAACCCAATTGCAGCCACGTAAAAGATGCAACAACAATTAGAGGACGCCTAACTTGTTTTTGCAGCAATTGTCATGTGACGGATATGGCCAAGTTGTGATGAATGATGATATATTGTGATGTATGAGATCATGTTCTTGTAATAGGAATCACGACTTGCATGTCGATGAGTATGACAACCGCAGGAGCCATAGGAGTTGTCTTTATTTTGTATGACTCATGGTCATTGAAGAACGCCATGTAACTCACTTTACTTTATTGCTAAACGCTTAGCATAGAAGTAGAAGTAGTCGCTGGCGGACAACTTCATGAAGACACGATGATGGAGATCATGATGATGGAGATCATGGTGTCATGCCGGTGACAGATGATCATGGAGCCCAAGATGAAGATCAAGGAGCTATATGATATTGGCCATATCATGTCACTACTTTATAATTGCATGTGATGTTTATTATGATTATACATCTTGTTTACTTAGAACGACGGTAGTAAATAAGATGATCCCTTAGAACAATTTCAAGAAGTGTTCTCCCTAACGTGCACCGCTCAGTTCGTGCTTCTAAGCACCACGTGTTAATCGGTGTGATGGATTTCTCGTTCACATACAACGGGTGTAAGACAGATTTACACACGCAAAACACTTAGGGTTAACTTGACGAGCCTAGCATGTACGATATGGCCTCGAACACGGAGACCGAAAGGTCGAACACGAGTCGATGGAAGATACGATCAACATGAGAATGTTCACCGACGCAGACTAGTCCGTCTCACGGTTGATCGGACACGGCCTAGTCGACTGGATCGGTAACACTTAGATGACTAGAGGATGTCTAATCTAAGTGGGAGTTCATTAATAATTTGATTAGATGAACTTTATTATCATGAACAATAGTCTAAAATCTTTTACATGATATGTCTTGTAGATCAAATGGCCAACGCCATGTCAACTTGAACTTCAACGCTTCCTAGAGAAAACCAAGTGAAAGATGACGGCAGAACTATACGGATCGGGTCCGAACCGAGGATCATCCTCATAGCTGCCAGGAAACAATACGCCCTAGAAGGACCGCTAGGTGACGCCCCGCCCGAGAACCAAGACATTATGAATGCTTGGCGTCTCGGCCGATGATTACCCTCGCTTCAAGGCGGCATGCTTTACGCTTAGAACCGGGCTCCAAAAGCGTTTTGAGCATCAAGGCATATGAGATGTTCAAGAGCTGAAACTGGTTTTTCAAGCTCACGCCGGTCGAGAGATATGACATCTCCGACAAGTTCTATAGTTGTAAGATGGAGGAAAACAGTTCGCGTGAGCACATTCTCAAGATGTCCGGTTGCAACCGTATGACCCATGAATATTAACCTCCCGATGAGGCGGTCATTGATGAATCCTCCGCCGCTCCCACCAAGCTACAAGAGCTTTGTGATAAACTACAACATGCGGGATGGTAAAGACCATTCCTGAAGTGTTTCTATGCTAAGTCAGCCGAGGTTGAAATCAAGAAAGAACATCAAGTGTTGATGGTCAATAAGACCACTAAGTTCAAGAAGGGCAAGGGTAAGAAGAACTTCAAGAAGGACGGCAAGGAGATTGCCGCGCCTGCAAGCAAGTTGCCGGAAGAAGTCAAAGAATGGACCCAAACCCGAGAGAGTGCTTTTATTGCAAGGGAGGGTCACCGAAGCGGAACTGCCCCAAATACTTAGCGGATAAGAAGGCCGGCAACACCAAAGGTATATTTGATATACATGTAATTGATTGTACCTTACCAAGAATCGTAGTAACTCCTGGTATTTGATACCGTGCCGTTGTTCATATTTGTAACTCACAGCAGAGCTGCGGAATAAGCGGAGACCAGGCGACGAGGTGACGGCGCCGCGGAATGGTTCCAGAGTCGATGTGATCGCCGCCGCACGCTACCTCTTCATTTACCCACGGATTAGTTATAAACCTTAATAATTGTTATTTGGTGCCAAGTTTGAGCATGAATATTGTATCCGGATCTCGCTAATGCGAGATGGCTACTCATTTAAATCCGAGAATAATGGTTGTTCTATTTATATGAGAGATATGTTTTATGGTCATGCTCGATGGTCAATGGTTTATTCTTAATGAATCTCGTTTAGTATTACACATGTTCATAGCGTGAATACCAAAAGATGTAAAGTTGATAACGATAGTCCCACATACTTGTGGCATGCCGCCTTTGGTCACATTGGTGTCAAGCGATGAAGAAGCTCCATGCCGATGGACTTTGGAGTCTCTTGATTATGAATCATTTGACACATCAACCATGCCTCATGGGCAAGATGACCAAGACTCCATTCTTCGGAACAATGGAGCGAGCAACCAACTTGTTGGAAATCATACATACCGATGTAAGCGGTCCAATGAGCGTTGAGGCTCATGGAGGATATCGTTATGTTCTCACTCACGATGACTTGAGTAGATATGGGTATGTCTACTTGATGAAACACAAGTCCGAGACCTTTGAAAAGTTCAAGGAATTTCAGAATGAAGTAGAGAATCAACGTGACCGAAAGATAAAATTCTACGATCGGATCGTGGAGGAGAATATTTAAGTCACGAATTTGGTACACACTTAAGAAAATGTGGAATCGTTTCACAACTAACGCCCGAACACCTCACAGAACGGTGTGTCCGAACGTCGAATCGCACTCTATTGGATATGGTGCGTCTATGATGTCTCTACCGATTTACCGCTATCATTTTGGGGATACGCCTAGAGACTACATTCACTTTAAATAGGGCACCGCCTAAACCGCTGAGCGACACCGTATGAATTATGGTTTGGGAAGAAACCTAAGTGTCGCTTTCTAAAAGTTTGGGGATGCGATGCTTATGTCAAGAAACTTCAACCTGAAAAGCTCGAACCCAAGTCGGAAAAATGCGCTTCATAGGATACCCTAAGGAAACCTTTGGGTATACCTTCTACCTTAGATCCGAAGGCAAGATCTTTGTTGCTGTGAACGGAACCTTTTCGAAAAGAGTTTCTCTCGAAGAAGTAAGTGGGAGGAAAGTAGAACTCGATGAAGTACTACCTCTTGAACAGGATAGTAGTGCAGCTCAGAAAATGTTCCGTGATGCCTACACCAACAAGAGGAAATTCATGATGATGATCAAGGTACTTCGGATCAAGTTGCAATGAACTTCGAGGTCCACTAGGACACGCCCGCACGAGTGGTACGCAACCCGTCCCGGAAATCATGTTGTTAGACAACGGTGAACCTTCGAACTATGAAGAAGCAATGGCGGCCCAGATTCCAACAAATGGCTAGAAGCCATGAAGTCCGAGATAGAATCCATGTATGAAAACAAAGTGTGGACTTTGACGACTTGTCCGATGATCGGCGACGATAGAAAACAAATGGATCTTTAAGAAGAAGACGGACGCGATGGTAATGTC
This sequence comes from Aegilops longissima, assembly GCA_021605205.1. Lineage (NCBI taxonomy): Eukaryota > Viridiplantae > Streptophyta > Magnoliopsida > Poales > Poaceae > Aegilops > Aegilops longissima. The sequence goes on from CM038680.1 coordinate 311,066,664, forward strand.
ACCATCTATAAAGCTCGACTTGTCGCTAAGGGTTATCGGCAAGTTCAAGGGATTGACTACGATGAGACTTTCTCCCGTAGCGAAGCTTAAGTCCGTCTCAATCATGTTAGCAATTGCCGATACTATGATTATGAGATATGGCAGATGGACGCCAAAACAGCTTCTTAACGGCTATCTTAAGGAAGAGCTGTATATGATACAGCCGGAAGGTTTTGTCGATCCTAAGAATGTCGAAAAGTATGCAAGCTCCAGATCCATTTATGGGCTGGTGCAAGCATCTCGAGTTAGAACATTCGCTTGATGAGATGATCAAAGCGTTAGTTTATGGCACTTATGGAGAAGCTCATTACAAGAAAGTGAGGGAGCTCAGAGCATTTCTCATATTATATGTAGATGACATACTGATGGGAAATGATATAGAATTCTTGGACAGCATTAAGGCCTACTTGAATAAGTGTTTTTCAATGAAGGACCTTGGAGAAGTCTGCTTATATATTAGGCATCAAGATCTATAGAGATAGATCGAGACGCCTCATAGGTCTTTCAAAGCACATACCTTGATAAGATCTTGAAGAAGTTCAAAATGGATCAGTCCAAGAAGGGTTCTTGCTCAGAGCAAGGTGTGAGATTGAGCTCAGCTCAATGCCCACCACGGCAAAAGATAAAGAAGAGATGAGTGTCATCCCTATGCCTCAGCCATAGGATCTATTATGTATGCCATGTCGTACTGCACCTGATGTAAACCTTGCCGTAAGTTTGGTAGGAAGGTACCAAAGTAATCCCGCAAGGAACATCGGACAGCGGTCAAGAATATCCTGAAGTACCGAAAAGGACAAAGGACATGTTTCGTTATGGAGGTGACGAAGAGCTGCAGTAAAGTTAGCGACGCTTAGCTTCGACACGATCTGATGACTCTAAGTCACAAACCGGATACGGTATATGTTGAATGGTGGAGCAGAGTGGATGCGCAAGCGTCCGTGGCGGGATCTACATGTGAAGCGGAGTACATGGCAGCCTCGGAGGCAGCGATGAAGCAATTTGGGTGAAGGAGTTCATCACCACCTAGGAGTCATACCCAATGCGTCGGGCCGATCAAACTCTTCGGACAACACCGAGCTATTGCACTTGCCAAGGAGCCAGGTTTCACAAGAAGACCAGCACATCAAGCGCCGCTTCAACTCCATCCGTGAAAATGTTCAGGATGGAGACATAGAAATTTGTAAGTGCATACGGATCTGAATGTCGCAGATCCATGACTAAACCTCTTCACGGGCAAAACATGATCAACACCGTAACTCTATGGGTGTTCGATTCATCACAATGTAAACTAGATTATTGACTCTAGTGCAAGTGGGAGACTGTTGGAAATATGCCCTAGAGGCAATAATAAAAGTATTATTATTATATTCCTTGTTCATGATAATTGTCTTTATTCATGCTATAATCGTATTATCCGGAAATCGATACACGTGTGAATACATAGACACAATACGTCCTAGTAAGCCTCTAGTTGACTAGCTCGTTGGTCAAGATAGTCATGGTTTCGACTATGGACATCGGATGTCATTGATAACGGATCACATCATTAGGAGAATGACGTGATGGACAAGACCCAATCCTAAGCATAGCACAAGATCGTAGTTCGTTTTGCTAGAGCTTTTCCAATGTCAAGTATCTCTTCCTTAGACCATGAGATCGGCAATTCCCGGATACCGAGGAGTGCTTTGGTGTATCAAACGTCACAACGAATCGGGTGACTATAAAGGTGCACTACGGTATCTCAAAGTGACCATTGGGTTGACACGGATCGAGATGATTTGTCACCCGTGTTACGGAGAGGTATCACGGCCCACTCGGTAATGCATCATCATAATGAGCTCAAAGTGATCAAGTGTCCGTCACGGATCATGCATTGGGACGAGTAAAGTGACTTGCCGGAACGAGACTAAACGAGGTATTGGGATACCGACGATCGAAGTCTCGCAAGTAACATACCGTCCGACAAAGGGAATAGAATACGGGTTGCTTGAACCCTTGACATCGTGGTTCATCCGATGACAACATCGAGGAGCATGGGAGCCAACATGGGTATCCAGATCCCGCTGTTGGTTATTGACTTGAGGTAGTCTCGGTCATGTTCAGATGTCTCCCAACCCGTAGGGTCTACACACTTAAGGTTCTTGGCTTAGGGTTATTAGGAAGACAAGTATGTGATTACCGAATGTTGTTCGAGTCCCGATGAGATCCTGGACGCCGAGGAGTTTCGGAATGGTCCGGAGGTAAAGATTTATATATGGAAAGTGGTTAAACGGACTCGAAAGTTTGGGGTATACTGTAATGTACCGGGCCACGAGGGTTCCGGAGGTCCACCGGAGGGCCACCTCCGGGGGCACATGGGCTAAGTGGGAGGGAGCCAGCCCCTGGTGGGCTGGGCGCCCTCCCCACCCAGGCCCATGGCTAGGGCTTGGGGAGGGAAACCCTAGGGAAAAGGGGCCCCTTGGCTTGGGGGCAAGCCACCCTTTCCTCCTCTCCCTGGCCGCCCCTAGGGTTTTCCCTAGAGGGCCGGCCCCCTGGCCCTCTCCTCCTATAAATAGAGGGGGGGGGCTGCCAACACCATTAAGGCGCAGCCCTCCCTCCCCAACACTTTCTCCAGCGAAGCCTGGCCCGCCGAGAACTGCCGACCAACCGCGCCCACGCCTCGGCTGCCATTGGAGTTGTCTTCTCAACCTCTCCTTCATCCTTGGTGGATCAAGACGGAGGAGACGCCATCGTCCCGCACGGTGTTGAACACGGAGGTGGTCCTTTCAGACTTTGGTCATCGGTGATCGGAATCACGCTGAACGCCTTCATCATCACCACCTCAACGCCTCCACTCGATCTACAAGTGGTATGTAGATGCAAACTCTCTCGTGACTCGCTGTTAGATGAACTCATAGATAGATCTTGGTGAAACCGTAGGAAAATTTTAATTTTCTGCAACGTTCCCCAACAATTTCGAGTTGGGATGTGGATTTGATCGTGATCATCTCGTGGCTTGTCATTGGTTGGCCACGGACTCATGTGAGACTCGATGATACGTCTTGGGCTACCAACCTCCCTTGTCGTGGTTGGCTTTATCCTTGGATGGGTTTCTGCTTTTCCGTGTGTGCTTGTTAAATGCCCATTTCGGAAAACCCTTTAGGAAAGGAGAATTTTCAAGGAAAATTTAGAAATTACAAAATTTTAAATGGGTTTCCCTAAATTTAAAAACCCAAAAGTTTAAAAAAATTTTTTAAAGTTCTTTTAAAAAAAACCCCCCAAAAAAGGTTTTCAAATAAGGGGTTTTTCCCCGGGCTTTCGGCAAAAATTTTACTAAATATGTTTCCCAAAACCCCCAAAACCAATTTTTGAGGAATTTCCCCAAAAAAAATTGGGAAATCCCAAAAAAAAGAACAGGACCGGAAACCGGTTTTTTTCGACCGAAAAAACAAAGAAACCCCAAAACTAAATTTAAAGAAGTTTTCCAAAGGTGGGGTTTTTCCCGCTAAAACCAAATTTTGGTAAAAAGGAAAAAACCACAAAACCCTTTACCTTAAAAAATTTGGTACAATAAATTATTATTTTAATAAACATGCAATTCCTGCTTTAAGCATCTTTTCATGGGCGGGGTTCCTTATGAAAGGGAATTAAGTTTTTATTTTATTTGTTTTTAAAACCCGCAAATCAAATTGGCAAGGAAAATTTTTTAAAAATTTACAATTTTATCAAATTTGAAGTTCTCAAATAAATTAACTTGGCCAAAAAAAATTTTTTACTTATGAAAACTAACCATTCCAAAAGGAATTTGGATGGGGAAAGGAAACGAAAAATTTTTTTTCAAAACCCAAATTTTAAAACTGCCCCAACCCAAGGGGGCCCCAAAAAAAACACCCAAAAAAAGTTTCCCAAAGCAAACACCAAAAAACAAAATTTAAGCTAAAACAAAAAAAAAAGGAAAACCCAAACCCAAACCCCCCAATTTAAAACCCAAAATTATTAAATTTTTAAAAGGTGCTTTTTAAGTTTTTCTTTTTTTTAAACGTTTTTTAAGGTTTGGTATTTTTTAAACTAATAAAATTTTCTTCCTTTAAATTTTAGCCATGTTTTTTAGTTTCCCTTACAAAGGAAAAAACTTTTCAACAAATTTTTAATTTAAAATTTCCAACAAAGATTTAAATTAAACAAAAGGCAATGGTAAAAACCCAAATTTTTTAAATTTTTAAAATTAAAAAAAACTTAAAAAAATTAAAGAAAAAAGGGTCCCACCCCAAGCTTTAAAAAGAACCATCCCCCCAATTTGAGTTTAAATATTTCCTTTGAAATCAAGGAGGGCCCTTTAAAAGGCTTTTTTGCCGGTGGAACGTTTGTGCCTTTCCCACAAAACCCGTTTATCCCAAAAACCCCCTTTATTAACAAAAATTTAAACAACCCAAAACTTAAACCAAAAAATTTTTAAACCCAAAAACCATGCCCAAAAGGGCCGAAGGCAAACCCATGGCCAAATCCCCTAATAAAAAAAACCGCCTCGTTTAAAAATTTTTTTTCAAAAGGGTTTGGTCCATGTTTAAAAAGGCACATTTTTGCCCGGGGAAAAGGATTTGGGCCTCTTTGGGCATAAAAGGGACCCAATTTGCAAAAGGGCCCCTTGGGCCCTTTTTTTTCCAGGGGTTTTAGGGCCCTTTCAATGAAAGCACCCAAAATTGGGTTTTTATTAAATTTAAAACCCTTTTGAAATTGAATATAAAATTTTTAAAAGCCCTTAAATACAAAGGGTTTTAAATTATCTGGAAAAAAAAATTTAAATTTTTGGGGAAAAAAAGGGCTTTTAAATTTTAACCATAACTTTTGTGGGAAAAAGGGTTTATTTTTTATTTTAAAAGGGGATTTATTCCCATTTTTCCCAAAGGGGTTTTTAATTTGAAGAAAGTTTTTTTTTTAAAATTTTAAAAATTTTAAGAAAAAAATTTTTTTTGGGGGGTTTTTTAAATGATTTTTAAAAATTGGAAAATTTTATTTTTCATAAAGGGTTTCATTTATAAAGGGTTAAAAATGGAAACCCTTATTTTTAAATTTCAATTTGACGTTTGAAACAATTTTTAAAACCCCCAAATTAATTTGTTTTAACAAAAATATAAAATTTTTCCTTGGAACAAATTTTGGGAATGAACCATTTTAAAAATTTTTCAAATTTCCCTTTAAAACAAACCCTTAAAAAAAATTTTTCTTTAAGAAAATTTTAAAAACAGTTTTTAAAACCAATCCAAAAAAAAATTTCCAAATTGGCTAAAATACATAGAAATTTTAAACTAGCCCACCCCCAAGGGAAATGATCTCATCTGAAAAGCCCCATGTATAAAAAAAGGCAAAAACAGTTTTACATAGGGCTTTAAGATGGTCATTAGAGAAAGATTAAGATGGATCAAGATTCCACTTATGTTGTGTCCAAGGAAAGAATGGATAAAAAGTTTGGAGGCGATTGAAGAGCAAGGAGGTTTTTGCAAGGTGAGTTGTTCTTGCCGAAGTGGAATCGAGCACCCATGTTCCCACATTTTTACATATTGGGGATTTTAAACAAACAATTCTGCCCGTTGTTGGTCCCACTAGGTGGACTATGAATGCAAAATGTGCATACGCACTAAAAAACCAGATGATGACTATTCAATGGGGCTGGCGGAATTGTATCCGCCCCAAGTTTCCGGCATGCCACCATGAGGACTATCACCGCCTAAAGATGCTTTTGCAAGCACAACATCATGGCAAGCAATCAAGTTTTGAACTAGGCGAAGGAGTCAACTAATGCTCGATAACAGATTAGGTTTGGCCCGTGATGCCCACTCGAGAAAGTTGATAAGGTTCTGGATCCTGCATGTGCCGACGAGGTGCCCAAGAAAAGGCTGCAGAAAACAAAGAAGTCAAGATCACGAATATTGGCTATTGCAAGAAACCAGGTCTCGCGAAATCGCTTAAATTGCTAGAGGCAAATATGTTCATATTTTTTTGCATGTTTTACTCATAATTGATGTCCATGTGATTTATTCTATTCTTCTGTAGGATCTCGAGGCTGCTGGATATCCACATACAGATGAACCACGATGAGCCGAGAAAGTCGGTGCCATTCAGCTTTGTGTGCGTGGTCTTTACATTCTATTTCATCGTGAAGAATTTAGTGAAGTGCTTGTACCGCCATATTATTAGTTAGACATCTTTCGTTCCACTTTTGTGTTATCATGTGATGTCCAACTTTAAGAATGATGATGTATTTACAAATTGGGCACTATAATTCTTCACCCTTACTATGGTTGTCATGCATATTCATAATCATCATGCATATTCTTCATTTACAGCAATAATGGACGATTTTTAAATAAGCGGGCCCACTGGGTGTTTGGAAATCTTTGAAAACCTCCATACGCTCATTTCTGCATGCAAATGGCCAGCCTTGTGCCGAGTTTCAAGGCCTTGATGAATCACTATTCACATGGTCCCCACCTTGCATGGGGTCCCGATTTGCATGCGGCCTCGACTCTTGCATGCAGGTCCCTGAGGCATAACCATGTTTTCAGCGTCATTAGAGGCATTATAAATTCAAAAAAATTAAAAAATACAAAAACTTGGAAACCTAGTTTTGTTTGTGGAAGAGATCATGTGTTTAAAACGAGGTGATTTGGAGGTGGTCAAAAATGTCCCTTCCCGGAGGGACCATTTGGTCTAACTTAAGCCATTTTTGAAAAACGTGAATTTTTCCACCACCTCCAAATCACCCAAATTTTCTTTACTGGTCACCCACATGTAAAACATGTTACAAGAAATTTTGAAAAAAATTATTTACAATGCCCCTTGAGGCATGACCATGTTTTCAAAATAGAGGGCATTATAAATTCAAAAAAAAAAAACTTGGAAACCTAGTTTTGTTTGTGGAAGAGATCATGTGTGAACGAGGGATTTGGAGGTGGTAAAAATGCCCGATCAAGAGGGACCATTTGGTCTAACTTAAGCCATTTTTGAAAAACGGAACTTTTCCACCACCTCCAAATCACCCAAATTTTTTGTACATGGTCACCCACATGTGCAAAACATGTTATGCAAGAAAATTTTGAAAAATATTTTACAATGCCCCTGAGGCATAGACCGATGTTTTCAGCATATAGAGGGCATTATAAATTCAAAAAATTAAAAAATACAAAAACTTGGAAACCTAGTTTTGTTTTGGAAGAATCATGTTAAAAAGGTGATTTGGGTGGTAAAAAATGCCCGATCACCGGGGACCATTTGGTCAACAAGCCATTTTTGAAAAAACGGAACTTTTCCACCACCTCCAAATCACCCAAATTTTCTTGTACATGGTCACCCAATGTGCAAAACATGTGTATGCAAGAAAATTTTGAAAAAATTATTTTACAATGCCCCTTGAGGCATAGACCGATGTTTTAAAAACTAGAGGGCATTATAAATTCAAAAAATATTAAAAAATAAAAAACTTGGAAACCTAGTTTTGTTTGTGGAAGAATCATTTGGGAAAACTGAGGTGATTTGGAGGTGGTAAAAATGCCCGATCAAGGAGGGGACCAAAGCCATTTTTTGAAAAACGTGAACTTTTCCACCACCTCCAAATCACCCAAATTTTCTTGTACATGGTCACCCACATGTGCAAAACATGTTATGCAAGAAAAGAAAAATTATTTTACAATGCCCTTGAGGCATAGAGATGTTTTGGCCCATCTAGGGGCATTATAAATTCAAAAAAATTAAAAATACAAAAACTTGGAAACCTAGTTTTGTTTTGGAAGAATCATGTGCCAAAACCGAGGTGATTTGGGTGGTTGGAAAATGCAATTTCGATATTTTCAGGTTACAAAATATATTATTGGAAGAATAAACGACCACCGCAAAGACATTCATCCAATACAATAGAAGATAGCTCCAATACAATTCATCATATTAGTCTCCAATTGAAAAGACCGAACAAAGATAGAACATTAATCTCGAGACCCGAGTAGCAGTTTGTCTTCATATTACAAGTCGATATCGATCATCTAAACTACCATCACATAGAAGAGGGGCATCACGATGAGCATCCGATAAATGGTCTTCATCCGGCCTCCAACGCCCTCCTCTCTCCGCTAGATAGCGGGCGATCTAGATTCCGCCCGCCTAGTGGTGTACCTTTGTAATTTTCTGGGGAACTGTTCCGACACTCCCCCGTCGAGACTCGAACCTTACCTTGTAACCCAATACGCCGGCATCTTTCAAAGCCAAAAAGAAATACATAAGCAATAAATAAGTATGCACCAAAAGGATCGAAAGAAAAGCAAGACATTAATAGCACAATTCATGGTCCTAAATAAATAGCATCGATTACATCTAAGTTTAACCTGTCCAAACCAAAGAGACATACAATTCATTAAAGTTTAATTACAACATGAGCCAATCAATGTTTAAATACACATAGCCACTACTTTCGACCGACTATGGGACCGGGCGTGGATGAAGCCGCCGTCCGATGGTCATGAACGGGCGTCACCTGATTTTGGGGGTTCTATCTCCCCAGAACACGGAATGTTAGAAGAAATAAAAACGATCGATGGATGCATTTTTTGGTTTTGGTGATGTTGTTTTGGTGTTGTTTTTGCCATTTAGGATGGCTGCAAGGATTTTTTGCCATTTTGATCTCTTAATATGGTTGCGGAGAGCAAAATATGGTTGTTATTTTTTTGTTTAAACAGACAAACCAAAGGGCCCACGCCTCCCTCCAGATTTTTGAGGGCCAAAGGACGTTGAGTTTTGAGGCCTCCCCACGCCCCCTTCCCCGGCAACTCCCCCGACTCCCTCCACCGCAACTCCCCACGAGGGAACTCCTCCTATTCCATTCCGCCAATGCGCCCTCGCCCCCTCCTCATTCCATTGCCGCCCATCTTCCTCCCCGCCTCCACCATCAAGCAACTCCCTCCCCCACGGCCGGGGCAATGGCGGAGGAATCGTGACAACTCCTCCGTCGCCAAGAGAATGGGGAGGCATCGTGGCAACTCCTCCGTCGCCAAGAGAATGGCGGAGGCATGGACAACCCCTCCGTGCCAAGCATCACCAAGGGGCGCGCAAGGAGTGTGGTCGCACGCGCCCGTCCCCGCGGCGGGACTACCCGGCCCCAAGGTTGATATCCACCAAGGAGCCGTGGATGTCGATGCCCGAATCCGAAACCAAAGATGATCCGCAAGATGAGGAGGAGGCTCTATGCTTTCTAATATCGGGTTGATGTCGAGTATACGGGAAGACAAACCTCCCAAATTGCTGCACTTAGATGCGGGAGGATCTCGCCCGGTATACCACATCACCCGGGCAACCAAATGGTAAAAACATCCAGTTCTAAAGTTTCAAGTTCGCGTTCGCCTAATTAGTAGTTTCAAGTTTCAAGTAGCGTAGTTCAGTTAATAGATGCAAACTAGTTAAGTTCAAGTTTCGCCTAATTAGTAGTTTAGAGTTTAAGTTTCAAAGTATTTCAAAGTTTAAGTTTCAAAATGCAATAGTTAAGTTCAAGTAGATCAATACTAGTTAAGTTCAAGTTTCGCCAATTAGTACTTTCTCAAGTTTCTCAAGTAGATGCAATAGTTAAGTTTGGAGTAGATGCAATACTAGTTCAAGTTCGAGTAGATGCAATACTAGTTCTGATTTTATGTCTAATTAGTAGTTTAAGTTTTGAAGTAGATGAATTTGATGCACAGATTAATTTGATAGGCCCAAGGAACTCCGCCCCCCGCGGAGAAAAGTGACATTTTGTTGGCTTCTCCATTGGAGGTGACAAGGAGAAGCTGAAATTTCCGTTTGGAGATCAACCCAAATCGCCGACATGCAGCGAAATGGAAGTTCCAAAAATGGAAAGAAGTGGGGCTTTGGCTGAGTTTGCAGCCAGCCTCATCCACCCATCCAAGGAAATGAAGAAGAAATCAACCAGAATCGACCACAAACTATGGGGACAGCCCCGCCAAACAACCTCATCGATCGCGCGATGTCGCCACCCCGAGGCATGGAAGAAAATCAAATCGCCAAAGAAGGTTTGGAGTTCGCAAGAGGCGGAGGACCATTGGGATGACCCACTCGGATATTGAGTTGTTTGTGGTATTATGTTCGTTTGCGTTGGGTTGAACAAGTTTGCTTTTGTAATTGAACAAGTTAGCTTTTGTTATGTTGAACAAGTTTGCTTTTGTAATGATGAACAAGTTTGCTTTTGTTATGTAGTTATGTGATTGTTATGATTTGGTAGAACACTTATGGTTGTGATGTGATGCAAAATCCTTCAACTTTTGGTGATCATTTAGTTCAAGATTTGTTAGATTTCGAATGTTGTCTAGAAGTTTTTGATCATTTAGTAGTTTTTTATCATAAGTTTCACTATAACTAAAAAGCTGAAGTTCTCGATGAAGAATCACAATTATGATGATACACTATCAACCGCACTGAATGCATCCAATTGCCCTTTCCAAGCGGATGGTAACAAAGTATAACAACTAAAAACGCACTCTATTGTATGTGTCCAATAGTGCCATCATAACAGAACTTTGAAAAGTCCTATATTATCGAGCAAGCATCACAAGTTTCAGATGGTTTTCTAGCAAGAATTTTCCGAAAAGTGGATTGGTGGCACAAAATTGCTACACTCAGATTACCTAGCATTATCGATGGATACCATTGAGCGCAAAAAAGGGTACCCTTGTCTCGGTGGTTGAGGAATGGATCCGGATCCTGGGGGGGCGGCGGGGGGAGCTGCCGAGGGGGCCGGGACGAGGGGCAGGGGGATCCGGGGAGGGAGGGAGGCCCGAGGGGAATAGGTGGGGGGAGGTTCAAGGCCCCGGATGGGCCTAATTGATGGGCCAAGGATGGGTCCTCAGCTCCGAGGCATGCATGCATGGGAATGGCGAGTGGGTTTGCAGGGGGGGGAACTTGGTTTGAGATGGGCCAAAGCTTCCAAATCTAAGGTTAGGCAATTTGACCAACTTAGGTGTGTTTTGGACGCCACATTTTAAGCAAGCCACACTATGGTCCCAATACAACCCGTGTGGAAGATTCCCTTAGGCTTGCCAACTTGGGCTCTCATTTTGAAGAACTAACCTTAGGCAAGTTTGGCAACATTGTATGGAAAAGTGGGCACCCTAGGCCTAGAACCAAACAATATGTATCCGAAATATGTTATGATTTCTACCCGAACACAAGCTCCTGCGCGCCTTCCCGCGCGGCCCCCCGGGATCGCGATTCCGATCGCTGCCCAAGTTTTATAGATGGAAACTTTTTAACACAATGCCATCTCAAAACAACTAAACAACTGTATGATTGATCATAAAACACATGCATTGTTGTTCAAAGAACTGTATCATGAATAAATTGTACCATAATTTGAACATAGTGTGAAAAAAATACAAAAGGTTTGTTTGCAACTAAATAATCCTGGTTTGAAGCTTAAACTGTTGAAAACAATTGAGCCTACTCCATATTGTCTTTACCGCAAAATCCGGACCTCTTGCTTGTCGTTGGAGATTGCGGGGCGGGCCCACCCATGTGCTTCAATCTTTTCTCTTTAACATCAATGTAACCATACAACAAGTTGTTCTTGGTCTTTCTCCCAACTCTCTAGCAAGACCCTCCATTTCTTGGATTCTCACTTCGGAAAACCATAGGAATTGTATTAGGAAGAACTCAAAAAGCGAGCCATAAACTAGATGCATGCAACATTTAAAATTTGAACCTCGATCAAAGTCATCCTCGGATAACAACCCGTAGTTCTATTGTACACAATGCAGGTGACATGTCTTGCTGCCATTCAGATCAAAGCATTTTTGTACATCATCCGGTCCTCAATCAAGAACATTCCTTCGCAGCTTGCCGAACCCGGGTAAGGTAGTACAGTTCCTTCCCGTTTGAACCAAAACTATCTCTCATTTCACCATAATGAGATCGAGGTCACTTTAGGGGTTCAAAAATTCTGACTTCCGGTGTTCATCAAAGTATGCTCGGACATGTGACATCTCATCATCCCTACTAACATAAAATTCCATGACCAGCACCTAGTATCTCACATCGAGTTAATACATTCAATGAGAAAGGGCCAAACATAACTTTTATGTGCGAGCAACATTGGCGTTTTACCGCTTTTGTGGAATGTATCCTTCATGTGGAGGATGGGATTGTCCTCCAAACCTTCTCACCTTATTATGTTGAATGTATCCTTCATGTGGTGTAGGGGACTCTTCCATCAAGGTTTTTATCCGGATGAAACGCCGATAGTGGGTTTAACACAAGTTTTGAAAGGTCATACCATATCTTGGGTATGCATCGCAGGTACTTACAAGGGAATTTCATATGTTGTTGGGGTGGACTGATGTGGCATTGAACGGGTGACTCTTCGCAATGTCTCGAGTGAATGGCTTGGCCTCATGATGCTTAGCCTACATACAATCGGACATAAGGTTGCCACAAATTGAAGATGTTTGTATCATAAATATTAGGTCCTTAATATATAGAATCGGTGAGATACTTACGGGGAGAATAATTGAAGACATGTTTCGGGTCCGTGAGATCCACGGCTCTAACATATGTCCTTCCAAGGGACCTTTCCCGATGGCCTTATAATCCATGTCCGACCCCTCGAAAGCCTCGTCATATCCGCATTTAAAAAGGCATCCATCTTGACTCGCTTTTCAATAATACCCACAAGCTTCCGTCCTTCCGCAACGTGATGCACTTGTAGCCTAAAAAAACTTTTTTCCATGTACTCAAAGTCCTCTTATACTTCCTTCAATCTCAAGCGATCTTCGCCATCTTAAGGGAAAACCCCGCGCCCTCCTTTATCATCCCCCCCGATGAACGTTTTTTCAGCTTATCTACCCCGATCCTTTTGCCCTTCAAGTCGATCTCCGCGCGCTTCATGCAAAGACTTGTCGACCGCGGTTGTTATCGCCTCGAACCATGGTCCCTACAAACACATATACCCATAGTATGAAAACTGTATCCACACCCTCATCCACCTAATTCAAAACAATACACCGTGAAAAAATATTCATAATCAGTTACGATCAACTAGTACAAACTATCAATCAAAAAGCTCTTGCATGACATCCCACCAATCACACCGAACTACTCAACTATGGCAAAAGCTGGATTTTCTAATCTCTTGAAATTACTTGTTGGTAATCAATGGAAAAATAATCAGCACTGCAATCAAGATGAGAGAAGCCGGGAAGAGAACTTTTTAATCCGGCGGGCGGGTTGAGAAGCGATGGCGCGATCCCCGGCGATGGCTATGTGAGGAGAAACAAGGTAGATGGGGGGTGGTAGGAATAGGGGGTAAGGATATTCCGGGTAGGGAATTGGGAAGGTATAATTTTTTAAAATCCCCCGTGAAATTGTAAAAGGGGGTTTAATTAGTTTTAAAAAAAATTTTGAAATTTTAAATTGCCCCGGGCTTTGGGAATTGGGCAAGGTTTTTTTAAAAACCGGTTTTAAGCCCGATCTTTTGAACTTTCAAAAAAAACATGTGTTTTGGGGCGGGGAACCCCACCAAAATAAATTCAACACCAAGCCCCGAAGCCCAACCCCGGGCCGGGGCCCCCCAACCCAATTCCTTTAACCCCCTAATTGGGTTTCAAAAGAAAAAAGCCCAATAAAATTAAACCCAAACCCCGATAATAAACCCTATAAACCAAAAAACATTCAAATTTTTGAATGGAAACCTTATCATGCACTTAGTTCAGGGATATGAAAATTTTTATTTAACCAAAAATCTACAAATTTATGCATGTAACATGCACAGTGGGCCCACCGTATGAAACCAACCAAACATCGATCCGGCGGTGGATGGATGCATGCTCTATGTGGACGAAGTTTGTCGGCCGAGCTCCAACAACCGGATCGATGGTACCGAGGGAATCCATTGTGAAACGAAATGTCTGTACCCCCTAAGACAAACATAGTTCCCAACCCTAAAACCCTTAAACCCTAAACCCCGATAACCCTAAACCCCCCACTAAACCGTAAAACATTCAAATTTTTGCCCCACATGGAAACCATTATGCATGCATTCTTATGTGTCCATGGGATGCCATGAAAGATTTTGGATTATACACGCCACGATCTCACCGCATTTCGAAGCATGTCAACACCCCAAAGCACTAGCTGGGTTCCTCACCTTGAAACCAACCAAACATCGATCCGTTGGTGGATGGATGCATGCTCTATGTGGCACGGTTTGTCGGCCGAGCCACCAACGAACCGGATCGATGGTGAGGGAATCCATTGTGACCAACGCCCATCAATGTCCGTGTTTACCCCACGAAACAAACATAGTTCCGCCAACCCTAAAACCCTTAAACCCTAAACCCCATAACCCTAACCCCCCCCACTAAACCGTAAAACATTCAATTACATGAAACCTTTGCAGATTTCCTTGTCCTAACCCTAAAATTGATAATAAACCCCTAAACCCCGAACCCAATCCCTAAACCCCTAAACCCAAACCCGAAACCCCACACCGGGTTCCTTTTCATTTTTATAAACCAAACCAAACCACCGACCCTCCCTAAATATCAGCTCAAATTTAACCCCGGGTTTGTCCCCAGCCCGATCAGCGGACCCGACGAGGTACGGAGGGGACCATGGCCCACCGCCCATCCAGGGTGGTGTTGTTCTTTCGGTCCCGGTAATGGCCCATTTCGCCCAAACCCTTAACCCCTTAACCGAACTAACCCCCCACACTTACCATTAAAAATTACTACATAACTTTTAAATCGCCGCCAGCTTTGTTGTTGAACCTCATATTTTCACCCAAATACCCTTTTAAACCAAATATATATTTAAATACCCGTTAAGTTAAAATTTTCTTAATTTTTTTACATTTTCCAATTTTTTCAGATTAATTGAGCTGATTTTACCACGGGCGCAATGCCGCCAGATATTAACCTTAATAATGGGAAAAGCCCCCCCAAACTCCGCGGGTTTGCGTTTGTGAAAATCGCTTTTCATCTGCAGGTACCATTTTATTTTGGAATTAACGCCGCCAAAACTGGTCAATGAAGTTAGTATTAGCGGTTCGAAAACTTAAATGTTGTCAAGCCCAAAAGTACTCATATCAAAAAGTTTCGGCAACCCAATGCATGAATGACCCGATAATTTGGTTAATACCGGCTAATTGGAACAATCCATTTCGTAAAAGCCAATTTATAACAAAAGAGGAGCAAGGAATTTTGGATTCCGATAAAGGGGAGGAAAAGCCCATCAAAATAAACCGACCGTAAGTTTACCGTTGAAACAATGGGCAAATTTTATTTGACCTTAAAGGATCCAGATTCCAAAGCCCAGGTATTTGAAGGTTATTCTACGAATTGGTACTGTTTAGACCAAAAGACAACATTAGTGGACTAAATACTCAACCTTGTTACGATTTGAAAACCTTCAAAATTTAACGAGTTTCAATTAATATTTTTAATCCGTGAAAGTTTAGAAATCGAATCACGGAAATCTACAAGGAAAAATAATTTGCTCCGGGTTAGGCTGATCACTCTTAATGCCAATTTTGTTCCAACCCTTATGGTGATGAACTAATTTATTTGGAGTTTGGACCGAACGGGAGGGCCAAATTATCTTCAGCCCCTCCGGATCGAGATACGTAAATTCTACAAAGAACATCTTCGAGAAAGGAGGTCTTCTAATGGTCCTTAAATTGAATTTTATATCCGATTTTTATTTGGTACTAATGGTTCATTATATTTTAAAAATACTTCATGGAAATTTGGCCTAAGGCGTCCGAAATTCTAATAATTTTCCAAAAAAATTGAACTTCATAACGATTAAGGACCTAAAGGCAAATTTATAGCCAGAAGTGTCTCCAAAACTATTTTTTTGAATTCACAAATGGTGTATGGAACCTCACAAGCATTTTATCAACGGGTTTTATTTTTTTACACAGATTGAAATGGTAGTTGAAGTCATGAATGCAATTGGATCATGAAAAGAAGGTAGGGGGAAGTTAATGGAAATTGAGCAGATTTGATGTCAAATACCGACTCTAGGTGAAGACTTGATCGACATGAAGACTAAAACGCACTAATCCTAGGTTGTCAAGGCGAGGCAAATTAAAGACTTAAGGAGGAACTCCATGTATGTCATTTGCATTTTGTATTTTTATGAATATGTTCCTTCATGTTCATTATTGTTTGCATTTTCAGGACTTAAATACAATTTACAAGGCATAGAAAGGAGGGGAGTGATCAATATGGCCCAACATGTTAATATCTAAAAGTAACAAACTAATGATGAACTACCTTTGTTCATTGTAGGATCAAGTCAATGTGGCAATTCATCCCCACAGAACTCCTAGGGCTAGCCAAGTCACGCGGACTTGAGTACACCAAGTGCAAGACATGTGACGGAAAACAATGAGGAACCACAATTAACTCCGATGAAGCCGTTTTGGTAATGATTACAAGTTCACGATGAGGACATAGAGACGTTTACATCCGGAAATCGACCTGTTGAAATAGCTAGAATCGGAGACATTACCCCACGAAAATCAAGGAAATTTGGACGAGAAATACATTTATGGTGATGTAAGCCCATTATACTTATTCTACATCATTATGCAACAACTGTCTTATTTTGTATGATTGAAAATTTGGGGTTATTATGGCATATGCTAGCATTAGCCAAATTGAGAATGATACTACCTCAATCATATCCCTCAAGAAACCGAAAAGCTGTTACAAATGAAGGGGTGGTTCCCTTTGGACGGCAGCCTCATGGTTAGCTCGTAGCAGGAAAATTTGTAGGCGCCCAAAGGTACACGCCCACACTTTCATAGTTTATGTACACGACAACTTTCGGTTCTCAACCCAACCCAATTTTATCAGGGATGTCCCACTCAATGTACACCAAAACCATTGGATGCTAATGATGTTTAATTTTGACAAAAAGAAATTCAGACTGAACTCCATGAATTATCATTGCAAAGACCAAGGAAGATTCTCTTGTAAGTGTTCTCTTGCCTCTTTTGATCCGCATGGAACATGAGCTCCCAAAGTACCATAACCCTATGTATAATGGCCCTTTAGGTGGACTCGATTCAGTTCTGCATTGCGGTTGTCAAGAAAGGGTTGATATCACCAGCTAAGAACATCAATTTTGCCGAATGGACCAAAAAGCTATGAACATACCACAACAGACCGATGGGTTGCATGGCCTCATAAATTATTATTTGCTACCAATAAGATTATTGATCTTTAACTAAACATCGCAGGACTTCCGTGGGTTTGGACACGCAGTACATGTTGTCATGGAACGGGATGAAATGACCGATATTATGAACCAAGGTAATTTAATTTGCCTTAAATTTTTTTATAATTTGTACTTTGTTTAAAGGCTTTGAAAAAAGCATCTTTTGCCCGTCCATTTAAATCGGTTTTAAATTTTCAAAATTTAATTTTAAGGGCAAAAGGATTTAAAAAATAATTTTCCCCAAAAGGTGGGAAAAAAAAAATTGTACAAACCCTTTAAAACAAAATTTTGAAAAATTGCCCAATGGTAAAACCCGTTTTCCCTTCCCGGAATCAATTATAAAGTTCCCCATTTAAGCCCCGGTTAAAAGGGCGGCTAACATCCCAAGAATATTAATCATTTAATTTCACCCAGTCCTTTTTCATATTTGAACACGGATTCTTTAAAGGGAAAAGGATTTTGCAATCGAGCATTCTACTTTTGAAACTAATGCACATCGACAAACTTGATTTCAATAGGGGAATCGGCAAATCATTTGCACTTTAATTTTTAAAAAAAGCTGCAGGAATTATACAAGGGGAAAACAGGAGTTTAACTAAACATATTGCCAAGCATAACACCAAGTTTTTTAATTCCTGCAGCATCACCAACGGAAATAACAAAACCAAAATAGACCACCCAATCTTATTATAAGGTTGTACCGGGTCTTAAGTTGCTTATAGAAATAAAAGGCTTTTCCATTGGTCTTATTTGTACTAGAGATAACTGGCCCTCTCCGAATTGACCTGCATCGAAAATGTTTATTTTCTAAGCACCCCCTAAGCATCTAGCATTGACAAGGCTTAAAATGAACCAAAATTTATTAATGGAAATAAACCAAGTCAAAGAAATTTTAACATAAACGTGATAACCACCCCAAAATAGGTTCGAACACCATAGGCATATTTTAGATCCAACAACAAAGAAACAAGATAACATAAAGGCACGGGTTGGGCGCATCAAGTCTAGCAAAGAATCACTTTTCTCCTTCTTAATGCAGGTACGGCTAGCTTTAAATTCCAAAAGCGCGAAAACCTGTTTACCCAGACCACTAAGGCATTCCATTCCCCATTCATCACCATTATCCGCCACCGATCACCTTCAAATAAAGGGCACCCAACTTGCCAAACCAAGGATTGACTTCCCAAAGAACGATCCCTGGGACCGGTTTTGGCTCGGCCATTAAGCCACCTCCCCTTCAATTATGTTAGCCATGAACAACTCGGGTGAATTTTGGACTTGACTTTAATTCAATGTTTTGAAAGCACTTGAAACATGGCAACATCATTTGCAGAAATTTGAAAAAACTAATTGACCAAATAAATTGACTGCCTTATGGCTGGAATAGTTGCATTTTAATTAGTGAATAGTACATAACAACCTGAAAATAATGAATGGCTTTTTAATGTTTTATACTTGACAGGGAATTTTATTTCTAAAATGGCTTATTGACTCCTCCATTTTCACACAAGGGGGTTTGTTCATTATGAATGAAGAAACAATTACTTTCCACAAGAAAGCTTCTAACTTGTTAGACCCCATAACTTTCGTGAAATTGGTAAAAGCTATTGTCTCCCCATTTTAAAGGGTTTGTCATCTAAAAAAATCTTTGGAAAATTGGGTAAAATTTTTGATTTTCGGAAAAGGGATATGTTGTCCCCATAATTATTAAGGGAGGATCACTTCCTTTGAAAATGGAAATTGTTGAATTTAAATGGTATTATGAAATTTCAAATAATCATTTATGAACATGTGGCAAATTAATTCATGTACATAAACTATAATGAATAAAGCAGCATTTAGTCACTTGGGAAGCCAATGGAGAATCCTGCCATATATCCATTGTTTAACCCACTTTTTTCATTAATGTATCCCTGCCATGAACATTTTCTTGTATTTGGGTTCATTACCCCACTTCTTTCATTAATGTATCCTTCAAACTTATGCTCATCTAGTTAACAAGACAAACCCCAATGCCATGAAAATAACCAAGTTCCTGGAATCAATGTGAATCAGATTTAAAAATCCACATCCAACATGAAGATCTATGCTAGATCCCTACAATCCTACATACGTAACTACCGCCCAAGTGAAATTGATGCTCATCTAGTTAACAAGAAAACCCCAATGTCATGAAAAAAAGGCAAAAAGAGTACTACCTCGGATAGCTCGTCGATGGCATCCTTGTCAAAGTGCGCTTCCCAACCGAACTCCTTTTGGCTTTCCTTTTTTTTTTTTCCTTCCCTTTTTTCCCTCCTCCTCCCTTTCCCGACCCTATGCTCCCGCGGGTGCCTCGGGCCCGGGGAGGGGAAAACGGCGCGCCCCCTTTTCCGGCCCGGGCCCACCCCCCCCCGGGGCCAGGGCCGCTCGCCCCTTTCCTCCCCGGTTTCCGGGCCCCAGGCTTAGGGGGTGAAGGAGGGGGGGAGGAAGGAGGATGGTGGTAGGAAGGGGGGGGGGGTGGGGGAAGAAGGGTGGTTGGTTGGAGGGAACGAGGGTTTTCCCCGATTTGGGGAAAAAGGCCCCGTTCCCCCTTTGGGTTCCGGAACCGTGGTGCCTTTGTTGCCACCCAGCCGTCCCCACCAGGGGCTGACACCGGGCCCCACCTCCACTTTCCTCTTGTTCGGCTCACAATTCCCTTTCACCACCCCGGCCCCCACTCCACTTTTTCTTTTCCCGTCTGACCCTACTCTTTTTTCCCTTCTCACCCCCCCCCGCCTCCCCCACGCCCTTCTTGCCTTTGGGGGGCCCGAACTAAAGTGGATTATCTTTTTTTAAATTAGGACATCCCATTGGTTTGGACTAAACTTATTTTTATTACGATTTGGATTGGTTTGAGCCCAATCAATTAGTTTGGCCGCCCTCCATATGCTTTCCAAGACCCCGGGGTGAGGCGGTTTCTGAGTTTGAGCCATGTCGTCTAGATTCTTAAAAAATGGTTTGTGGTTTAATTGGGGAAAACGGTTTAGTTGATGCCATTATTTCGGTTTGGTTAGCAAATGAAAATTCGGATTGGTTTTTTTGATGTGGTATTGATGGTTTGTTTGTCCCAACTATTATTTAATGAAGGCTTGATTGTCATTCCATACTTTATTCAAATGTAGTAAATTGAGGAGCCAATGGTTATCCATAATTTTGAACTTTTTTTACTTGCAATTCCACTTAGGTTCCTGTTTGGAATAAAAATTGGACCTCAACTACCTTTGGGTTTGCCATTGCCATTATTAGCCTTTTTTTTTTTGCACAATAATTTATATGAACCTTCCGAAAACTTCTTTTTGTTTTTTTTGCATTTCACAATGTTTGGGCAGTTTTACCAATAGGAATGAATGGAGTTGGCACAATGGGTCCGGGAATGACCTTCCCTTGGGGCCCATAATTTCAAACTAAAATAACCCGATAGGAGGAGAGTTGGGCGATGTGCTGTTTCGGGGTGAATTTCACTTTTAAAGTAGGCCCAGGATTTCGTTTCCAAATTTCACCGGAAAGGTTTCCGAGGACAAAGGGCATTCGTGAGTAAAACCCATTGTTAAACCTACCCAAGGTTAAAGGGAAATCGAACCTTTGGGAATGTTCCCCATGAAGATTTGGGAACTTTGTGAGCCTAAAAATTTTTTAAAGGATTATGGATGATTAGTGTGGTAATTAATGTATATGCTTAGTTGTTATATTCTATGATATGCATTTGTAGTATTTGATGGGGCCAAGTTTAGAATTATTTATGGAAAATTTTAACATGATTAGGTTTTGTATGCTTTGTGGATAATCAATGAATGCCCATTATTAGTAATTTGATCGAATTAGGAGTATATATATGCTCCCGGGTTGAAAAGATTTGGTCTTAAGGAGCTTTTTAAGCCGTGCTATCTATTCACAACTGTTTTTGAAATTATAAGAGGTTCTTGTGGGAGACGGGTAAAAGGCATTCCCCCCCCAAACCGGCCCATACCAAATTTTATCAAAAGGGGGGCTGCCTTAGGGGTTGGAAGAATTCCTTGAAAGAATTTTGGGAGGACAAACCCACCCTTAATAACAGTCCCAATTAATATGACAAATCCCCTCAATTGCTATCCTGCTTGTTGGCTCTGAAATTTCATTTAATTTAAAGGGGAAATTAAACCCCTAATTTTGAATTGGGTTTTAAAATTTTTTAAAAAAAATGCCCAAAATCTACATTTGTTTGGTTGACCCCCAAAATGGGCACCATTTTTGGTTAAAGGTTTTAATTAAATAAATTTTAAGTTTGGGCAAAAATTAAAAAAACAAATGAAAATTTCCCAAACTAAAAGCATGGGAAAATCCAACTTGGCCACCAGGGGTTTTGAAGCTTTTTAAAAAACCCCGTTGCGGGGAAAAAAAAAAAAAAAACCCTGGATCCCCCCCCCACCCGCCCACTTTCCCCCCCCCTTTTCCCCCAGCAACAGCAGGCCCCAAAATTGGGGCCCCCCCCCCCCGCCCCAAGGCCGCGGGTTCCCCCTTTCCCGAACCCCTCTCCCCCCCTCCCCCCCCCAGGCCACCCCCGAGACCCCCCGGCCCCTCCCCCCGCCCCCCGGGTCTAGGGTCCGCCCCCTCTATTCCTCCCCCCCGTCTCGAGTAGCCCGAGGAACACCAACCCGCCCCCTCTCGCCGGTCCCCAACCCGCCCTCCGGGCCCCCCCCAACATTTTCCGGCCCTCCCCACCCCCCTTTCCCCCCCCCGGTGCCGAACGGGACCTTTCCGGGCGATCGGCCGCGGCCCCCACCCCCCACCCTCGGTGCCCAGCTCACCAGCCCGGCCCAAAATCCCAGCCCCACCAACCCCAGCCTCGGTTCGCCCCAACCCGGGCGGCCGTTGGGCCCGGGCCTGGAATTCAGATCCACCAAGGGGAACTACTAATAGAGTTTTTTTTTTGGGGAACCAAACCCACTTACAATGTCGGGTGCTGGGTCCCGGACCGCGTTATTTTGCCAGGTGGGCCCTTTTGATTTTAATTTGGGCCCAAATTAAAATTAATTATTTTAATTAATTTTGCAAAAATTTAATTTAATGACCCAATCTTTACCGGCCCTTTACCCGACCTTCTGCGTTGGGCGAATAAATTAATAATTTTTTCTATTTAAATTCCGAATTATTAAATTCAAAAATTCATCTTTTTAAACCAAAGCAAAATCATATTGAAAAAAAAATCCATTCATATTGGTCATTTCATGTGTGTTAATTTTGTGTTTAAGGAATTTAAAATTACCCTTTAGGGTATTTTAATACAATTTGTCTTTACAAATGGTTCACCCTTTGTTTCAGTTGGAACCACCCTTTGCCATGTCATGCGACAATTTTCATATTGTGTTGTTATTTTTTTTTTTTGTAGGTTCTGGCCCGAGGTTCCAAATTAAAAAGGGGTCCCCAATAATGGAACAACCCTTGAATTCCGATAAAACCCTTTTTTCCCCATGTTTCATTAAGCAACCAAAACTAGGGGGTTTGCCCCCTTTTGGGACAAGAATTGGAAACCCATGATTTGGGTTTTACCATTTTTGGTTCCTCCTGGGCGTAGTTAGGTTTGGCCCCTTCCGGGATGGAACTGGGGGGTTGGGGTTAAGAGTGGTGTTGCAGCTTTTGGTAAAGGACATGGGGCCTGTAGGGAACTGGGGGTTTTTCATTGAACCATTAAGCGAACTGGTTTTGGACCTGAAAGAAAGCTTGGGCCCAAACCCCCTTTTCCTTTTAAACCCCGTTTCTTGGGTTGAAGTGGTTTCGTGTTTGAGATCCTAGAACCTGATTAGGGGTGGGGGGTTGGGGTGGCCGGGTTTAAAAGGGTTTGGATCTCAACCCCAAGTGGGGTGATGGAAACCTCGGGGGAGGAACCCTTGGGAAAGGATGGGATTAGTGTTTGGTTTGGCCCCCATGGGCCGGGGGCCGAGTAATGTCAAACCTTGGGAGGCAGGTAAAACCCGGGTTAAAGACTTTAATACCGTCCATGGGAAATGTTTAACACATGCTAAATGGTTATAAAAGCCTGAATGAGATGGTGGCCCCGTGGTGACAAAGGCCCTTGGGTTTTGTGGTGAAGGGCTTTAAACCTTTCAAGTGGTTCACAGGTGCTTCCGGTAAAGTGGCTTGTTTGTAATACCCCTTCTTGGAATGTATGTTTGGTTCTTAAAGACTTTGGAGTTGATTGTTTGTTAATTTGTTTTTAGACCAAACGCCCCTATGGGTTTTATGTGATTGCTGAAGTGAACGCCACCTGTGGTATCCGGCTTTAAGGGAGTAGGGCTTCCAAGTTTCTTTCAGAGTCCGTGCCATTTGCTTGCTTGGCGATGTTTTTTTTTTTTACCCCATGTTGGATATGATGTTGGCCCTAGCCAAAAAATTTTTTTTTTGGGGGGATCCTTGTTGTTTCCCATTCGATATTTGTATGTTGAAATGTTGGTTGGGGTCCCAAACTAGGTTTTTCCGGGCCCTTTATGGGGAAATGTAGCCCTCATAGTAGCCCACAGGGCTCCGGGCCCCCAAAAAACCCTTGGAACCGGGGCCGGATGGTTTCCCTGCATGTTTCCCTTGGGAAAGTCACGGTGAATTCGAGGCCTGCCGCACACCCGGGTGAGTCCTTTAAAGCCTAGTTAAGGAATTATGTTGAGACCGAAGCTCCTATTCTTACCCCCCGGTTCCCCTTTTTTACGTGATGCGGCCCTTTTTTCAGTAGTACAATTATACTAGAAAAGGAAACTCCCGGCCAGGTCACATTTTGGGAATACCCGTGACCGGTGATATGAGGTGTTAGGGTCATTGATTAATGGGTCCACTTTGGCATTTGAAAGGTTCCGATTCCTAACCAAAGGTCTGTTGGCTGTGCTTTGATGGGGAAGTTTGGGAGGAACAAGGTTTTTACCCTTTCCTTATGTGTCCGAGTATTTTTCACTACGGGTATGGATACCTTTCCCACGTTTAGGTTTAATCCAGAATTATGGGTTGGTTACATCCTCGCCTCGCCTTTTTTTGGATGATCCTTGAAGTCCTTGAATGAGTTTTATGGTTTTGAACTATTTTGAAGCCAAACTGTTTTTGGCAACGATTTTCTTCCCGATTTTCCCTAAAAAATGTCTTTGAGGGTTGGTCACACCCCCCCGTAACTTTGGTTCGGACTTTTAAAGGGTGGACCGGCTGTTGGTTCTATGGTCGAACCGTTACCGGGTTTCCCAATTCCGCCGGACAGTTTAGGGATTTTTAAACCTATCCGGGCCGGTCGGATTTATATCTTATTGGAGCCCAACCCCTCCCTTTTTGGACTTGGGCCTTTGGTGCCGAAAATCAGCCTATTCATATACATTATTCGGGAATCCCTTTGGGCCAACCCGATTTGACTCCAAGATCCTCCCCGGGATGGTATTTCTATGTAAGTGATCCCAAGGCTCTTTCTTTTTACAAGTGGAAAAAGGAGTGGAAAAATTGATGGAGTTTTAATTCCCCCATGGGCCCATAGGTTTGACTTCCGTGGGGCTACATGAGGGTTGTCCTTGGGGTTTGCCATTTTATATCTGGGTTGGAGGACACTCCTCCCGTGGACCCCCTTCGCCCTTTTCCCCACCCTAAAGTTTGGTCCGAAGTCCACAACCTTTCATTCTTTCCCCCGTTTGGGGGTGCCCAGAAAACCCTCCCATTGGAGTATTTTAGATTTAATAGGTACCACCCCTCTGGGGGGAATTGACCAGGGCCCAAGGAGAAAATAATTTGGGAAATGCTTCCAAGTGTAACCCTTTATGTTGAACCGGGTTTGATAAACTATAATGGGTGGTTGGGGTTAATAAGGATTTTTTAATTCCACTCGGAGCACTTTGCTTGTGAATTACATTCCCTTTTACTAAATTTGCCATCCGGTTTCCGTTGTTTTTCCCCCCCAAAAAAATTCCGGGCAATAAAGAGGCGAATGTAAATTCCTAACCGCCTTTTGGGAGGTTATGCCAAGGCCGCTAAGGGAGCCAAGTTGGGAGGGATTAGCAAAACCCCCCGCCGCCAAAAACCGGTATTAATTACTTCGCTTGTTACCGGTTCAAATTTTGAGCCTTCCGACGCGGAATTGGGTCCCCCAAGCGTTTGCCAACGTTAAGTAAAGACTTTTGCCGCTTTCCCCCAACCCCGTAGTTTGGGGAGAATTATGGGAGCCCGTTGGCAAATTCTCTTCAATTTTCCGCTTCCGTGGAACCCCAATCCTGGTCAAAAAACCCCACCCAAGATGGTTAACCCCGGAGGGTTTTAGCACCATGCCCTCGGGTTTTACCAGGAAGGAATTGAGGGATTAGCCCCGGCCCCTTTTTTCAACGAAATGCCTTTTTCCGGAGCAATAACTTTATTTAAACCATGCCTAATTTTAGGTTTCACCGGACCCATTTTTCACCCTGTCTGGGGGTTTTTCCAAAAAGCTGAAATTTCCCCCGAGGATCCTTTTGGGGCCCCCAACCCAATTTCCAAACTTTGGAGGTGGATGTCCCACCCCAATATGTAATTGTTCAATAGAACGGGCCACTACATCCGGAGGCCCCAAAAATACCAAATCGAAAGCCTCCTAAGCCAACGGGGCTCCAGTTAAACCGTTGACCCCGTGGGCTTTCAAATGTTTCACCGAGGAAATTGAGGTCCCAAGCCGTTCCGGACGCCCAATTTCTGAACTTTTTTGATACCCCATTTATTTTTAACTATGTCTTGCCAAAATTTCCCACTGCCACCTCCATGGTTCCCGGTTCTTGGCAAAAAAGAATAAGATGGAATGTTTTTGGGATGTTATTTTTTCTTCCCAAAAGTTCGTCCCGAATAAACATCTTGGGATACGGTGGCCCTTTCAAGATTGATTGCCTACAAACTTTCAACCACCCATCCTTAAGCGTTAATGTTTTCCCGAGTGTCAAGCCCAATTCCCAAATGCCAACCCCTTCCCCTCGTATTGTTTATTTCGGAGTTTTGAAAATAGTGTTACCCAGGATTCATTCTAAGATTTGGGAACCGCCCCAATTTCTAAAGCCTTATGATGGACCCCAGAACTGCCCTTAAGAAAAATCTAGTTTGAAAATTTCATCCTCCTAGTTATCTCCAGGGCTTGCCCCCCCGTCAAGGGGAAATGGACACGGATGGTTTGGGATTCCGAGTTTTCCTTAAGCAAGTATCCCCCCGGTCAAGTTGTAACTCTACCCCCTTTTAAGATATTTGATTGGGCCCACCAAATCAAAATAAGAAGGGACATTCCTCGGCCTTTGTTCCGTTTTTAAAAGATAATTTCATGCCTTCGGAAACCAATGCTCCAGCCATTTCTCTTAATGCTCCTTCTGGGATTTGAAAACGGGAAAATTAAACCATTTCCCAAGTGGGGAAACCCCATCAAGGCATATTTGAAACTTCGAACTCCTTTATCCAAATTTCTAATTAATTTTTACCAGGTACCTGGCCAGTTTGGTGGGATTGTCAATCCCGAAGGAATTCAAACCCCCGACACCCCAAATGGTGCAAGTTCGATTTCTTTTACACTATTGCCCCCAAATTTCAAATTCTCCCAAAATTAAGAAAGTAAAACAATGGGCCCGGGTTTTCACTTTGAACCAAAACGTCGACATCCCCCATTTGTTCCAAATTTTCTAAGGAATTAAGCCCTCCCAAGGACAGGTTGTCTTGAAGACGCCATGTTCCAGTTTCACCGGGCCCACTAGGATAACTCCCCCCATTAATTAGATTTATGATCAAAACTGGCGTTTTTTGGAATGGAGAACCTATCACCAAATCGTCATCTTCAAACCGGATTTAAGGGCGACTTTAAATTAAATTCGATTGGAAATTTAACCCGAAAGTAATTAGGGCCCGACAAGGAAAATCTTTTGTCCGATGTTCCAAAGTAACCATTTCTCCCAAGGAATTTCGTAGCAACTTCCAATTGTTCCTCGAATTCTTTCCAGTTTCCAATTGGGAAAATCAAGGCCGGGAGTCTAATTTCCGATGGAAAATCAAAAAGGATGGATTGTTTCTCCTTTAAAAATTTTCTTTGGAGACCGTATTTCCTAAGGGCCCTGAGGCTTATCCTTGGAATTGAATTCCCTTCCCATTCCCCTAGTATAAAATGTATCAAGACCTAGCCAAGGTTTTGGGGCTAATGGGGAAATGAAACTTTTTGGGGCCCCTTGGGAAAAACAAACGGGGGTTCCTTTGGTTCCTGAAAAATGGGAAAAACATGGTTTTCCCTTCCGCCAAGAAGGGTAATGCTATTTTTGCGGATCCCTCCGTCCCCTTACCCCTCGTGGGTATAAGCAGGCTCTGTTTGACCTTCCAATTGCCTTTAGGGTTCCTTAAATTAACTAACCTGGAATCTTTCACCCTTGATTTTAAAGTTTCCAAATGTTGGGCTCGTCCTTTCAGATTACCCAAAAAAAAACACAATCAAATCCTGGGTATCTTGAAAGCCCTCTTTCGCTGAATTGGGGAAAAGTTCCATTGCCGAAATTCGCAAACAATGAAAGAGCCCCGCTTTTCAATTTTTAGGACAAATTGCGTTCTTGAAAGGGAAAGACAACTTTGGCCATATATTGTGAAGGAAAATTTTTTTTTGAAAAAGAAAACAGAACCCCGACCTTTGAACAAACCTAGGTTATAAATTAAGGGCCCTTTTCCTTTAAGGGAACCCTGTTGTACGGCAAGTTGGCCTTTTGGCCCTTTCCATTCTTGAAATAAGAATTGTCCAAAATATTATTTTCCAGCCAATTTTCCACCTTAATAGGGTTGTTTAATCCTATCCGGGTGGAAAAATGTTATTAAGAAACCTCACCATCGAGAAATGAGAACAAAGACCTTACTCAGCCAAATTCAATTTCTGGCAATGGAAACCTTCGGCAAGAACAATTGGGAAAGGGGGTCCCTTCCTTGGTACCCCCTTTTTTCCCCTAAACGGACAATTCTTTTTGGGGGGTTTTCCTCCAGCGCCATGCAAGGGGCTCTGTTTAAATTTCTTTGTTTTGGGGGTAAACCCCCCCCTTTGTCCAACTAGGGCAAAATTTTTCAAGAACCGAAAGCCCTTCAAAAACTCCACCTTTCTTTGGCGGCCCCCAAAAGTGGTGCCCCACACCAAAGGTCTTTGTTTAAAATTTATTTCTTTTTTTAAAATTTTCAAAGCCCAAATACCCCAAAAGTTTCTGGGTTTCCCAACCGCCATTGGTGTTTTTAAGCTTTTAAGTTTTTGAAACTACAAATTGGTAGAAAAAAAACCCAAAGCCTTCCCCTTCCGCCCCCTTGCCCGCCCCCGGGCCCCCGGAAGGCTGGCCACCCAAGGGGCTCCGGCGGCCCGAGGGGCCACCCCCCGCTTCGCTCCCGGGCGCCCCACCCCCTGAACCCCTGACTTCCCTCCTCCCCCCCCCCCGCCTGGCCAGCCAAAACCCCCTTTTTTTGGGGGCCCCTTTTCCCCCCTGGACCCCCGTTGCCGGCTCCGGCCCGCTCATGCCCGAGGCCATAAAATCGGATCCCTGCCCGAATTTCAAACCCTCCCTCCCCCTTCGACCCCAAGAGTTTTGAGGGTAGATCATTCCTCCTTTTTTCCCTTACAGAACCCGGAAAAAAAACCCCGGGCTTTGGGGCCCCGCCAGATCGGTTCCCCCCCCAAAACCCCAAAACCCCACCTAGCACTAGCCTCATTGGGCAACCCGGGGTTTTTGGTGCCCCGGGGGGTTCCCGCCCAAACCGATCCCCAAGGCGGACTCCCCATACACCAGAGCCCCATTTTTCCGAATCAAACCCATTCCCCAACGGGGGCTGCCTTAAAAGGGCAGCCGATTACTTTGCCCGGTGGGCCCCTTTCTGATGAGTTTCCCCGGGGCCCATTAACAATTAGAGTTAGTTTTAATTAATTTTGTAAATTTACCCCGAAACCCCCTTTAGGTTTGCGCGGCCTGGACGATTTGAATGGTGCGTAAATTAATTTGAATTTTTAAGGAAATTCCAATAAGCAAATTAAAATTCATTTTTAATGAACTCCCAAAGCAAAGATCTTTTAAAAATTAAAAAATATTCACCATTGGCGGCATGAATTCTTTTCCCCTTTTTTCAGTAAAATTCATTTAGGGTTTTTAATGGGCATTTAACTTTGACAAAGGTTTTTTTGTTTAGCTTGCTTACCAAAATCCTTTGATTCAACTGCACAATTGTTGTTTGATTTGATTTTCGATGCCGGATAGGCTCGGGAAAAAAAAGGGGGTTCCACCACCACGTGGCCCCTTGAATTTCCATAAAACCCATGTTCTGCCGATTTTGTTAAGACAACGCGATTAAACTTTGGTTGCTGCTGAAAACCCCTTCCTTTTCAACAAGTTAATGAAACCCACTAAGGTTAGGATTATTGAGCCAGGGATTCCCCTTCTTGATGGGGATTTTGGGGTTATGGGATATGAAGGTGAAAGGTTTGGTGGTTCGAGTGAAAGTGTTAACCGCTTTGGAAATACTAACCTTAGGAGTCATGGTGGGTTGTTTCATTGAAGCCTTAAGAACCCGGTCTTTTTGTATAAAAGTTTACCACATTGGGCCCCCAATGGTTTTCTTAACCACCCTTGCTCACCGGGTTCAAGGTTTGTTTTGGGCCCTTGGGGGAGAAGCTACCAGGGGTTTTTTGGTGCCGGGCCGTTCCGTGGCTTTATTGGGAATGACCAATGTGGGTTGGGGAAACCTTTTGGATGGCCCTAATAAAACTGGGATTGAGGTTTTGGGTTTGGAACCCCCGTTGGGTTCCCTTAAGGGTTTTACTGTTAAAGGCGGAATGGTGGACGGGAAGGTAACCCAGGTTAATATGAATTTAGCCTGTCCTGGGAAGGAGTTCCTTACGGTTCAAACAAGTTGGTACACTGCCTGAATGGGCATGGTCCCCTTCTATACGGAAGGTCCACGGTGATATTGGTGGTGATTTGGCGAACAAAGCTTTACAAGTGGTTCACAATACTTAGCCAAAGTCAAACGTTGGAATAATCCCCCCTTTTAGAATGGCATGTTGGGTTCTTGGTCTTGTTGATCCTCCGCACTATTTTCAATTAATTTTTCCAAAAACAGCCCTCCGGGGATGTAACCTTGAACGGGTGAAACCCAGTGGGGGTCCGGCTTTAAGGGCCATTGAATGAAAGGTTCCAACTTTCTTTTTCCTGGTCTGATCATATTTCTTTTGTGCTTTTGTTTGATACTTGGTGTTGGGTCTTCCCCCCAGGTAAATGTTTGGTTGACCTTTAAATGTACTTTAGTTTAGAGTTTTTTGTGATGTTTTTATGTTAATGGGCATTTAGGGTATATTAAATGCTTTTAGGGACCGACAAACAGTTGTTTATTGGGCCTCCTTTGGGGAAATGTTTTGTGCCTTGAGATAAGCTAACCCCCCCTGGCCCCAAGCCCCTTGGGAACCCCGGGGGTGTTTCCTGTTTATTCCGTTCTTAAATTCAGGTGTATTTCCCCTTGCCCCCGGGAAAGGATCTTAATAAGCCCAATTCAACTATACCGAATGCTCGCGTGATTCTGTAGCCTGCCCTGGACCGCCCTTTTAGCTCCTGGGCCCTTTTTGTCATTGGACTGCCCTTCATTCCCCGAAACTCCCCCATGGTCGCGGGTCCTGGAGGCCGCAAATGAAGGGTGTTCCGGCGATTGGCTTGGTCGGGCCCGCTCCACCCAAAGGGTGCCCAAAATTTGTTTTTCGTTTTTTTTTTACCGCATCAACCCAAAACAGGAAGTTGTGAGGAGTTTAAAGGGGTTAAGTTAAGCAGTTTTCCATTGGAATGTTGTTTGCTGGAAGTTTAGGAGGGTGGCCTTGACCTTGACAACGGTCTTAGGGGGCCCCTTTGGATGTTTTGACTCTGGTTTGATAAATGCTAACGTTCTAATGGGTCGGTCCAAAACCCCATTTCTTTTCCTTTCAAATCCCTCTTTCCCCTTTAAACCCGCCGCTCCCCTTTTCCCCCTTTTTTTCCCCGTCTTTCTTTATTTGCATTTTCCCTTTCTCTCCCTCCCCCCGTCTTCCCACCCATCTTTCCCACGGGGGAGGGGCAAAAGGGGGACCAAAGGGCCCCTCACCCCCCCCCCAAAGCACCGGGGCCCCCCCGGGCCCGGCCCCGGAATCCCGGGCCCCTTTTTCCCGGTTTAAACCCGGGGGAAAGCGGGAAAGAGGGGGAGGAAGGGAAGGGGGGGGTTGGGAAAGGAAGGAGGGTGGTTTGGTTGGGGGAGGGGTTTTTTTTGGGGGGGGGTTTTTTCCCGTTTTTGAAATGAAAAATTTTCCCTTTCCGGAGGGCCAAGGGGGGTTTTTACAAAAACCCCAAAGGGGTTTGCCCACGGGGCCACCACCTTTCCCCTTTTTTCCCCCTCCCTTTTTTTTTTCAAAAACCCCCCCCCCCTTTTTTTTTCCCCCAACAAATCCCTTTTTTTTCTTCCCTTCCCCAATTTTTTTTCTTTTTAAAGGGTTTGGGAATTTCCCAAATCCTTTTTTGGGCCCCCCCCCTTTCCCTGGGGGTTTCCTCCCTTTTTTCCCCCCTTTCTCGGGGGGGTTAGGTTTTTGGAATTGAAAAATTTTTTGATTGATTTAAATTTTGGGGTTTTAATTTAAACATTTTTTTGTTTGCCGGGCCCTTTTTACAAATTTCCCTAAGGGATTTTGGCTGCCTTTTTAAAGTTTGAAAAAATTTTTTGGATAATTTAAAATTTTTAAGTTTTTTTTTTTAAAATTTTAAAAAAAAAAGGGTTTTTGGGAATTTATGTTGGGTTTGGTTTAGAAATTTAAATTTTTATTTTTTTTTGGTGAGCGTTTAATTTTATGCCCCACAGAATTTTTGGGTTTTTTGTTTTTAAATTATTTTTCAAAATTTTTTTAAAGAGGCCCATTGGGTGGTTATCAAAAGTTTTTTTGGGGGTTTTTGGGGGGTAACAATTAAATTTGGGTTTCTGTGAAGGGAAACCTTGGGCCCCTTGGGCCAATTTTTTCCCTTTAAAATTTTTTAAGAGGGGAAAAACCCAAACCCTTTTTTTTTCAAATTTAAATTTAAGCCCCTTTCGGGACCTTTTTGTTTTTTTTTAATAAATTTGATTTTGGTTTATTTGTTTTAAAAAAAATTTCATTTTTAAAAATGAGTTGGTTAATTTAACAGTTTAATTTTAAATTTCCCAAAATTTAAAAAGAAAAAAAAATAAAATAGGAAAAAATGAGGAGGGGAAAATCCCCAAAGGGGAATTTTGGGGGCCCCCCGGGTGGGGTTTTTTTTAACAAATTTATTTTTTTAATGGTTTCCCCCCGGGGGTTCTTCATCACCTGGCGTTCAATTAATCGGTCATGTACAACCCTTTGGCGGACTGAATATTTCCTCCATCGGATCCCATCTTTGACACTGTGTTTGAATTCCTATTTTAGTGATTAGTGTATGAGCTTAGGAAAATCATGTCCTCGCCCTTGCAAAAACTAAATAAACAAATATAATGTGCTTCGACAATTCCTTTGCAAAGCAATGTGGATGCATCTTTCTCCGATGATGATAACAATGGTTTCTGTGGAGCTGTCATTCGTGATACCGGAGGCTTTATCGTGGCAGCTGTTGCTCGACTGGAACATGTTGCTGACGTGGTTACTGCTTAATCGGAAGCGTTGCGTCAAGGACTTATGCTCCTTCAGAGTCACGGGTGTGAGAAGATGATTGTCCAAACAAACGTGATGCACTAAATAGAAACGAGGGTTACTTGATGATGACCGCACCGATCCTCAATGAATGTCAAAGTCTACTTACGAATTTCAAAAAGGTCCTTATTGAACATTGTAATAGGGAGTTGAGCATTGTTGCCCATGAGCTAGCTAATTTTAGAAGGTCTAATCCACCGATGTTGTGCTTGGATACACCTTCGAGTTTTATTTTTTTCTTTATTAGCGGACAATGTAAATGTTATTTAAGTTAATAAAGTTAGCCATGAATTCCCTAAGAAAAAAGAGCAATGTGGCGCAGGGGCGCGCCATATGTTCCTCCGTTGCAAAGCAAGAATACTCTGCTAGTCGGATAAACGTTTCAGTGACTTAATCCTAACTAGTAGTACTAGTATATCACAAACATTTTACTCGTTTAATTAATTTTGTGGCTGCTATGTACATGTACACGTCTGAATCGTGCGCGCCTCACCGCACACGTTGCGTCCGCGCCATTAGTGATGCCCTGGCGCCGGCCGGTCGATGAGAGAATTCACGATGTGGGTGTGTGTGGCCAGCGTTCGTTGACATCGGCGTTGCTCATATCAATTACTTCTCTGTAACGAATGTAGGATGTTTCCGCACTTTAAACCATATAGAATTCTCCTCCTTTTTTTCAAGGAAAACTTTCAATCTATTCATCAACTATTAAGATAGTACAAAGAACACTAGAAGCAAAAATTACATCCATGTTCGTAGGTCACCTAGCGACGACTACAAGCACTGTAGCGAGCCGAAGGCGCGCCGTCGTCATCATCCCTCCCTCATTGGAGCTGGGCAAACCTTGTTGTAGTAGACAATCGGAAAGTCGTCGTGCTAAGGTCCAACTGGACCAGCGCACCAAAACAGCAACCGCCGCTGAAAAAGAGAAGCGTAAATCGAAATGATTCAACCTATAGGCACAAGAACAAAGACGAAAGAAGGCTGGATCCAAGTGAATCCACCGAAGTCAAACATCGACTAAATCCTCCGAAATCCTTCGGAAAGACATCTCCACACGCCTTCCGATGATGCTAGACGCACCGTAAACGGGGATTAGGCGGAGAGAACCTTATTTCATCTTCAGGAAGCCGCTGCCACCTCGCCTTCCTGAGCAGAACACAAACCCTGAATAAACACAAGAAAACACCTAAAAATGGAGTAGGAGCCCTCCCGCCGGCAAGGACCGAGATCCACCGCGAGCAAACCCTAGTCTCCCTCTCGAGAAGCACAGGCGAAGGGATACGAGAATAGTTCTTCTTCCCTTATAAAAAAATTATCCTTCAATCATTATTTTATCATCAGTAACTACATATATGTACAATTGCTCAAACATATACTTACTTTTTATATATTGTGTAATGGTTTATGCTAAAGTCAATCTTCATAAACTTTGATTAAATTTATCCTCAATTCCAATCGTATTAAGTTTGATTGGGTACACTACTACTTCATGGCAATAGTGGGAAAATTGTAAGGGCATCTAAAACGCTGACCATCAAACCGGACATTGCATCCGTCTGCACCAGTGGAGGGTCAGTCTGTGGATAGTGATGCAGGAACCGACCATCCAACCGCAGCCCCTAAACGTCTGCCCAGGTCCGGCCAATTCGAAGTCAAATGCATAGCTCCCGATCACAACCGAAAAGGCACAAGTATGCATGGTTTTTATATACCCGGTCACAAAAGAATCTTAGTCTGACAGTCCGCTCAAAAAATTGGATTTTCTGCCCTGCCGGACCGGCTATCCGAACCTCTCGGTCTTACATTCCTCCTTGACATTGGAGCGCTTGACACATGATTCCTCCTTCTTCACTAAGATGTCCTCAAAGCTCTCGGCCATCTTGCTCGCCGCCCCTTCTTGCTTCTCCTTCTCCTCCTCCCATTGCTTTCTCCAAAACCCTCTTCTAACCTTCTTGGGCGGCTCCCTTGTTGGGTCGGTTGGATCACCCGTTTCTTCCTTGGTGCCAATGCCGGCGGTCTTGGTGGAGTTTGCAATGAATATATTCCGCCAGGATTGCCCACTCAGCTTCAACTAACAATGCATGAGGCAACTTCAAGAACAAATTGCAGGCATGGGAAGGCTACAAATATAAAACTGTCAACAATTTGCATATCCG
Source organism: Aegilops longissima (assembly GCA_021605205.1). NCBI lineage: Eukaryota > Viridiplantae > Streptophyta > Magnoliopsida > Poales > Poaceae > Aegilops > Aegilops longissima. The sequence goes on from CM038680.1 coordinate 311,101,755, forward strand.
ATTCGGCCAAATGACAAACACATAGAGCATATCCAGTCAACAAGTTGCATATCCGGCCAAATGACCAACTCATATAACAACTTACTTGCTCTGTGATTTGCGCACCACTTGGCCACCGCCCCCTCCACATCATGTAAGTCTGGAATCTATAGTCATTTAGGCATGAAGTATTGCATTTGCAAAGACAAATGGACTTTATAAAGTTGTCCTCACCTTTCAAAATAATCACAAAGAGTGAATGTGAATCTTTTTGAAAGAAAGTCGAGGAAATGAAGTGTAGAAAGTCTAGAACAGCTGAGGAGTGCCTTGATTTGAGGTTTGTGCATATTGTACATTGTAAATCATAAAGTTAAAAAGTATTGACAATTCATCTAGTAAAAAAGAAGGTTTGGAAAACTAAAGCGTGGAATAATCTAGAACAAAATAGAAGTGCTTGTGTTTTGAGATTTATACATTGTGCTTAAGCTCTAAACCTTGAAATCTTCAAGATAATACATATGGCAGAACCCGATGGTGGAAGATGATACTTAATGTCTAATAGTGCTTGGACTTGTCACACTTATACCGTCATATTGGTTTAATCCAATGATCAATATTCTAGGTTATTCGTACAATATATAATCGTATAGAAGTGTCACCTTGAAATGGAGCCACAGCAAACCAAAATAAACTTGAAAACCACTAACTACATCATCGAAATTTGGTCAAAATAGTGATTTTTGATACGATCTTGAAAACAATGACCAATAGCATGGGGAACCATGAAAGGGGAGACTAAAAGAAACTACAAAAATGCACGGGTGTTGCGTTGAGTAAAGACCCAAAAAGATCTTTGTGAGGTTACACAATCCAATGGAATTGGGAGTTTTCTCAACACCATTGAAAAATGACCTTGAAAATGCAAATCTAAAATATAGTATAGCAAAAATGATGAAATCCGATACCAATGTATAACGTGAAATATTTCCTCAAAGTCAAGTAATGCAAAGAAAAATCGTTTTTTTTACTAAAGCTTACTTGTGACGCTTAATAATTAATTAATTAATGCTCTGGGAATGAAGGACGCACGATGCATCGGAGCTACGCGTCATGGAAGGTTCTAAAGTCTGAACCCTCTGGGTCCCGCCATTTTACCCGTACAGAGCCCGTACCAGTATATATAGCACCAACACCCACGCGCCACGCCATGTCCATCAACCATCAAGGCAATAATCCACGTACGGTTGTGAGCAGTTCACCAGCAAAACACGTAGAGGTTACAGAGAAGCTGGCAGCAGCAAGCAAGATTGAGCATTCACGGATGGTGGCCGAGGCCGTGGCGCAGGCATCGTCGGTGTTCGCCGCCTTCGACAAGGACGGCGACGGCAAGGTATCGGCGGCCGAGCTGCGCGGCTCCATGACGGCGGCGCTGGGCGAGGAGGTGTCCGAGGAGGAGGCCGCGGCGATCCTGGCCACCGTGGACGCCGACGGCGACGGGCTGCTGGACCAGGAGGAGTTCTCCCGGCTCGGGCTCGGCGCCGCCAGAGACGAGGACGACGACGAGGTGAGGCGGCGGTGCCTGAGGGAGGCGTTCGCGATGTACGCGACGGGGGGCGGCGAGGAGGGCGCCAGGATCACGCCGGCGAGCCTGAGGCGGATGCTGGGCAAGCTGCTGGGGGCCGAGAAGATGGAGCTGGAGGAGTGCAGGGCCATGATCTGCAGGTTCGACCTCAACGGCGACGGCGTCCTCTCCTTCGACGAGTTCAGGGTCATGATGATGGCCAATTTGTAAACGATGGTTTGATTTCATTCGTTCATTCTTCTTTTGTTTTTTTGACATGTGGTTGCAGTTGTTCAGATGATGGATGTTTCAATTGTATGTTGGGGCTTGGATGTGATGCTTAAAGTTTTGTTCTTTCTTCTTTATCTTTTCAATTTTGATCATGAATAGAAGTTGAGGGTGTCATGTTGTAAATAAGCTCATACCTCTTCCTATTTGACCTCTAGTTCATTGATAAGAATCTTGTTCTTGATTATTCGAAGCAAAAAGTAAACCCTCTGTTGACATTCTGTTTTGAATAAATAATAAGTAAAGGATATTGGCGCCGCATGTTGGCCTTCTCATGGGGCGGCTCACTTCCTTCTCTCCTTTGCATGCAACAATAACACATGAGCATGACATCACCAAAAAAAATCTTTAAAGTTTGAAATTTAAAAAGTTTATCTCTCAAACCGTTAACCCGGTCGACGGTCCGCTTTCATCGTTATCTTCGGCACAGCGAGATCTTTGAAACTAAATCCCTTGTTGAAATGATTTGATTACTTTTTTTGTCGATACTTTTCACATTACTATCACTTATTTACCATGATATTAGCTATTTAGTTGTCAGGTTGAGGAATGTCGATATACTCAACTAAAAGACTTGCTTCATAAAACTCCCTTCGTCATGAATTACTATGTCTAGATACATTCATTTCTGCGACAAGTAATTCAGAACAGATTGAGTACTTGTGTGGGTTGATATCTCTTATTATTTATTGTTAAGAGCATCTCCACTCGTTTGGCCCCCCAGGGGCTAGAAATACCGCCGCCCTGGGGACACGGCGGCTGAAATATCGGCTTGGGGGCGATCTGGTTCCCAGCCGCCGCCCCCAGGCGCCGATTTCGTCCCACTTTCGGCGTAAATTGGCCCATTTTTCAGTCCATTTTCGGTGCAAGTTGGCCCACTATCGGCGCAAATTGACCGATTTCGGCTCGTATTCGGCGTGCTTCGGCACAAATTCAACATAAGCTATTTTTTATCACATAGTTCATCACAGAAAATCAATAAAAATTAAATAGTTCAATACAAATTATATAGTTCAACAAATAAAAACTCATATTTCATCACACGTCGAGCTAGGGTTTTTTATCACATGATGGATGTTTCAATTGTCTGCTGGGGCTTGGATGTGATGCTTAAGTTTTGTTCTTTCTTCTTTATCTTTTCAATTTTGATGATGAAGAGAAGTTGAGGGTTTCATGTTGTAAATAAGCTCATACCTCTTCCTATTTGACCTATGTTCATTGATAAGAATCATGTTTTAAGCAAATGGTAAACTGTCGGCGTTCTGGGAACGGGGGTCCCTAAACTTGCCTGCCTGCGGACCACGGCGTGGCTCCACAAGAGGGTCCCGTACGGCCCATCTTCACCAGCAAGCACTCAAGACCCTCGCGAGGGGCCAAGCCTCGCGAGGCGGACGACACAAGACCGGCTCGGGAGCGGCCTCACCAGGTTGGCTCACGAGGGCGGAGAGATCAAGGCAAGGGATACCTCGCGAGGTTTCCCATGACGTGAGCCATGACGATCAAGGCCAGGCGGGCGCCAGCGATCGCAGCGTCCTCGTTTCCTCTTTGGTGCTAAGGAGGCAAGCGCAGGCGAAGAGTACCGAGGCATCAGGCAAAGGTTTCCGTATCGGTGCAACGAGACCAAGACCAGCAGGACGGCAGGACGGAGGTCACCGCGGAGCCCAAGACGGCGTCACCACCAGAGCCTTTGGCAGGCAAAGACTACATTTTGTCAGGATGGCTTGTACTAGTTGTCCCCCTTCAAACTGGCTGTTGTGGCATCCCTTCCCGCTCAATATTTGGGAAGAGGACCAGGGCCTCTATAAATAGGACTAGCCACCATAGTAGGATGGACTCATCTTGAGTAATCCTCACCCACACAAGTCCATCAAGCACAAGAACACCTCTCCTCGGGAGGATGTTCTTCCCTTGTACTGTTCATCATCAGCCTCCAAGGCAATCCACCACCACCACACTGGAGTAGGGTATTACACCACAACGGTGGCCCTAACCAGTATAAATCTTGTGCCCCTTGTGTTGCAAGTTCGTCGAGTTTAGCCTTAGAGATCGCAGTGATGGTGAGGGCGTGATTAGGTAGGGGGAGATCTTCGCGTGCACCCCAGTGTTCGAACCTTGAGGGTTTTGCCGGAACCCAAAATCCGACATAAACCTCTGTTCACATTCTGTTTTGGATAAATAATAAAGCATATTGGCCCCGCATGTTGGCCTTCTCATGGGGCGACTCACTTCCTTCTCTCCTTTGCATGCAACAATAACACATGAGCATGACATCAGCAAAAAAATCTTTAAAGTTTGAATTTTAAAAAGGTCATTCTCTCAAACTGTTAGCCTGGTCGACGGTCCGATTTCATCATTATCTTCGTCACGGCGGAGAACCCACCGGTGAAAGAAAGGTCGCTAATCACATTAACGGTTTGCGAGATAAATCATTTTTCAAATTCCCATTTACCAACTAATATGATGATGTCGGCATGATGTGCAAGATTTCTGAGTGCATGTCTGTGCTCTTTCTATGTAGGCAAAATCACATTGCAAATTGGATAGCACCCGCATGTGAAAACATGCATACACGTTGCTACTTTGAATTTCTGATAAAAGAAATCTCGTGAAAAACGCGTTTAATCTCTGGAAGAGAAAAAAATGGAGCTCTCGATTCCTTTTTTACGACCTTGGCCTAGTTCTAAGTGTGAAACCTTAGGTGATGCTTTCAAAGATTTGAGACAATCACTCCTACTCCAAGTGATTTCCCTATGTAGCTGGAGTAGCAAACTTTGAAAGCAAAGCTGAATAAAAGTAGATTCAGCGGGGACCTTTCCAATTCCAAGTGATTTCCCTTGATGTAAAGAGAGCGAGGGAAAGGACGCCTTGATGTGCAAGAAAGGAGGTTTCCATATGCGCAGTCGTCCTTCACCGTCGTTGACCCATAATTGCCGACGACAGGACACAGAGTCGACACTTCTTGCCACCTTGACGAATGTCCAGGAGAGGAGAACAGGACGGCTTAGTTTGCAACTGGATGCACATTCTAGACCATTCTGGAGTGGTCTCTTCTTGAATACTTGACTGTAATGGGTCCTTCCAGGATGGACATTCTGGATTCAGACGTCTCGAATGGACTAGAAAGAAAAAAAAATCTAGTTTACTGGGACCACGCGCCTGCGTAGTTTCCAAGATGTCACTGTCAGCCAACACCCATCTTCACAAATACTGGTATGAAATTGGCACTAGTAGTTTCGCGGAAGTTCTCCTTTGCTTGAGGCATGACCAGTCACAAACAACAATCAATGAGGGGAGGAATACAGGTGCACATGCTATCGAATTTGAGTACTGCTACTACGATGCACGGAAAAACCTACAGACCATCAGCAATACAGAATAATACTGTTGTTCAACAAAAGCGTTCATTCAGTTACAAAAAACTAAGCACTGGACAAGAGATCGAAACCGGTAATTAACATACAGACAGTATTTGATGTGTTTATGGCTGGCAGCAACACCAACACCGACGAGTTGTACATGCAGAATGTCTACAAACTTTCAATATAACACCTATACAAATGGTACCAGGGGCCTAACCAGTCATGCTGCCGCTCATCCTATCCGGCCGTAATATAATATATATAATATAGCAATCCTGTAATTAACTCAAACTCGGCTAGAGATTTCGCTTGCCAAAATTGTCCTGGTACCAAAAGAATATCAACTGGAACAACCAATGACGCAGATGTACACCTTGGAAGATACCTCTCTGGGATTGATATTCATGATTCTTCCCCTCCCTCTGCGTCAACTGAAATACTTCACATCATCTGTACTCTTCAAATTCATACAACAGAGGTTGGTTGACTCAGTAGCTTCCCATTGGAGGCATCCCGTATGCTGGCATTGGACCAGGACCCATCGGAGGCATACCCATCCCGCCCATCGGCGGCATGCCCATTCCGCCCATCGGAGGTGGACCGCCCATCATGCCGGGCGGAGCAGGCAAGGCCAGAGGAAGCAATTGAGCGTACATGTTCTGCCAAACAGAACACAGCTTGTCATGATGGCTGCTTAAGCATGAATAATAATAGGTCGTTCAACCAAACCGAAGGGGGGAACTTCAAGATTACCTGCTGCGCAACTAGTTCTTTCTCTTCGTTCTCTTTAGCTTTTTCTTCCTTCTGCGATTCTATCCTGTCCTTCACCAAATCATCTACCTTGCTTGTGTACTCACGGATGAACTGCATCCACAGCAACAACGCCATTATAGCAAAAATTGTACATAGGTGGACATTTCCAATTCCAAACATTCACATGGAAAGATATATACCTGTAATAGATAGGGGAACGCGAAATCCAGCATGTTATTCGTCCATGCAAGCTCAAGAGCAACATCCGCACGAATCAAGTCGTAGCAAATGAAGAGGCAAGAAGCAAAACACTCTTTCTTTCCCTGCAAGAAAATCAGACATCTTTAGTGATATGAAATGCAATATCATACAGACACTGGAGGCAGATTACATGCCACAGAGGACTAAAGTTCAAAAAACTACAATAGAAAAATCACGCTGCTAAAACCAGTACAAGAAAAGGAATAACTCAATTTGCATAGAACCCAGACCTGTTCAATGAAATAGACAAGCAAGTCCTCTGAGAGCTCACGGTCACCAGACTGGGAGCATGTCTCCATGCAATCCTTGTACATGTTGTCTTTCTTCGATAGGGCAATAGATTGCTTCCATCTGCCAGCCTTCTTGTAAATGTAGGCAGCAATCCTTCTCATCTCAAGCAACTCATGCTTCTCAAGCTGGTCAAGAATAGCAGGCACTGGTTATAAAAACAGTAACAACATCAACAAGCATTTCATATTTGTCTAGATTTTTTACCTTCTGGGCAAGACCTATCTGATCAAAGTTATCATGCATGTCAACAGATTCGCGGAGCCTCTCGTAGTCCTCCTCTTCGACATAAAGCTCATTCAAAGCTTCATTGACAGCAGAGACATTGTTGCTCTGAACTGCAACCATGTACGGCTTCACAAGATGCAACTGACCAGCCTGCATAAAAATAACAGAACAGTTCAAAGTTTTAGCATGGTATATAAATCTAAGACACCAACATCTTCATTTAGGTACAAACCTTGCGCATTATATCTACAACTCTGGTATGATCCAAACGAAGTGCAAGCACATTGAGAAGATCATTGATGAGATCAGGGTGCTCTTGCAAATAGAAATGCACTGCCTTGTAATAAATCTCAACATTTGCAACTTTAACACAGACATCCTTAAATTGCATGTGATCCCATGCATCTGGAGAATGGTTCATGATAGTGGTAGCAGCATTGTCAAATTCATCATACTGAATGTATAGGTATGTAAGCTCTTTCCAGTGCTGTTGTTCATCACAAGCACGGATAAGCTTAGGAATGTTGAGACGGGTGGAGAAGAGTTTGATGTGTTCCATGAGCTTCTCAGGACGGTATCTAGCATAGAGAACTCCCAACTCAGTAAAGATGCCCATGTGTGCCCGCTCAAGTCCAAGACCACTCTCCATGAGGGAAATAAGTTCACTGAAACATCCTCTGTTCTGGTAGTATTCACTCACTTCCTCCAAGTCATCAACCTAAACAAAAAAGAAGGCATGTCAGGAAGGAACATATATAATATGTAATATATTAAGCTCAAAAGGATGTCCCTGCTTATATACCTGAACAATAATGTTGAGACCACAGATTTGTGCTAGACGGAACTCCTCAGCGTCAACACAAGCAAAGCACACCTCCTTCCATGTTTTAGCGCTGTTAGCCTTGCGAGCAGCATCTACAGCACCTTGGAACTGCTTCAGCTTGACCAAAGTGACAGCCAGCTTAGCCCAGTTTGAGATGAAGGCATAGATGATCTTTGCAGCTTCGTAGAGCTCTTCGTCATACAGACGGTCACCAACATTTTGGAGATTGGCAACATTCGGCATCAGAATAAACTCTTCAATGTCACTGAGTCTATCAATCTTAGCATATGCAAAGATGAGTTCGCTGTCGACTTTGGGCTCCCTTGCCTTTTGCCTTACCATCAGCAAGTACTTGACCAAATCATGGTATACATTGGCTTCCTCGGCAGCGCGGATGACATCAAGGAAATGTGTCACATCATCGGCACGAATGAAGGACTCGATTGCTTCGCTGACTAGACCTTCACGCAACTGAGCCTTGGCAACCTGGCTCCAGACAGCATCTTCTTCGACACGGAATGCAAACTCTTCCGCCCTTTCTATGCTTCGGATGTTATCCAACAGAACATCGACGGCCTGCACATTTAAGTTGAACTTCTTGAATATGGCAAAAGCCTCCTCATAAAGTTGTGCTTCAACTGCTACTTCTCCGACGGCAGGACCATCAAAGTTGTCTAGTCTGTTAACATAGTCCATGACCCTAGATGAGTCCGCCTTGATGGCTGTCAAGATGAGCAGATTCTGAAGATTGAAGTTTCCACTGAACGCGGAATTCTGAAGGACAATCTTCTCAAGAAGTTCAATCAGTTCATGAGGGAGGTCAGCTGTCATGAAAGCCTTAACAGCAGCAGAAACTTGCTCAGGACTCTTGCTTTCGGGCAATGCAGTAGAAACCACTTGGTCAATGAACTGCCTTCTATATTCATTATCAGGCTGTAGAACTTTATCCCACAGATCACCGTCCATTCTTTCAACCACATACCTGAAAATTCAGATCACATGATTTGAGCATGTAAGCAGACACCCAATGGATATAAAGATTCAGAACATCAACATGGCATCAGAAGGACAAAAAACTAGTACATACCTAGCTTGCAGCTTGAACAGCGAGTTTTTGTTGGTAACATTGATAAGTTCTTCATCGCACTGTCCACGTCTGTAAGCAACAACAGCAAGAGTAGGATCCCTCTTTTCACAGTATTTACCCACCACACGGGAGTCATAGAACGGGTTGGTAGTAAGGAAATGCTCAGGATTGTTGTTGCTGTCAATGATAATTTTCCCAAGAGCATTGTGGACATGCACATCTTGGCTACCCTCGCTCACTAAGTGCTCCAGGAATTGTGTCAGTAAACGTAGACGGTTCCTGATTAAAAATATTAAACAAATAAGACCAAAAGAAAAGGCAGGTGCGCATGTGTGTACAGGATAAGAGCTAAGAATCAAACCTCTTTTCGCATTCATCAACCAGTGGCTCGACAGGAAGAAGAGATCGAACAGACAAAATCAAACCCTTAATGAAATCTTCCGGGCACTCGTCATCAAGTAACTGCCCCACTACCAACGGAGCATTTCCAGGGTTCACCTACAATACAGAGAAAAGGGTAAATAGCCATTCATACACTCAACATATTAGAAGAATGATACTCAAATAAAACTAAATTCATGAGAGCTATATACCTTCTGTACATAGCCTTCAATGTACCGGAGCATATTGTTTGTGTACAGATAGTGAGTAAGATCTGGAACAAAACCAAAGCGATCACAGACATTTATGAGTGGACGGGCATCAGGTAGTTTTGCTTCCATCAGAAAGTTCTTTGTCTTCTCAGCATCGTAAAAGTTAGACTCTCTTGTGACTCGCTCAACTTCTTTAATCTGTCCAGTCCTTGCAGCTGATTCTATATATTTGAAATGGATATCTGGATCCTCACTGTTCCATGTGATGAAGTCAAATATTAAAGTGTGACACAGTAAGAAAAGGGCAAACAGAACATATCAAGTTACATCAGGCATAAGTACCTTGAGCTCAAATAGGACCCTAGGAAGAAGTAGAGCCCCTCATATGATTTAAATTGTTCGAACAGTTTAATACAAGCATCAACCCCAAGCTGCTCACAGTATTCCTTGGCGGCCTACAGATGAATTTGATAATTAGAACAAAGAGAGGGGGGAGGGGGGTGGGGGGAGCAGCAACGAGAAAGAGAAGGTAACTGTGCAGGTTACCTGCACAACAATTTGAAGATTTCCTCTCAGGTTGACCAGTAGAAGGTCCTTCATGCATTCCAGTGCCCATTCTTTAGAAAGGGTTCCAAAGAACTCAACGAGTGCCTGTGCAAGAAGTAGTCAGTGGACCGGGAAAAAAAATAGACTGCTGGCCAATTATAACTGAAGAGAACAAACCTGCGGCTCAATAGCATGGGTATTCACGATAACACGCTTGATATCAGGTAACTCTGCATAGTGCTGCATTGCAGTATAAGAATAATTAGGTAGTGAGCCAAAGAGAATCAACCCAAACTGAATCCGTGCAGAAGTACTCACCTGGAGAGCCCGCAAGTACAAGCCAGCCTTTTCACACAGCTGAGCAATACGAGGGCGATCGTAGTGACTGAACATACCATTAGCAAGGATGGCATCGGCGACATTTGGGTAAGTTACCAAGTTGATCTCCAAAACCTAGAATGGATTCAGACAGAAGCTACTGAGTAATGAATGAAACATGTATGGTAGCCATCTATATTCAAAAGACGTAAATGCTAACCTTGGTTTGAAGAAAAGCATGCTCTTCCAAATTTGGTTTGAGAACATCCAACAGAAAAGCTGTTGCTTCTCGTATCATATTTCTCTGTCAACAAAAGATGCATAAGGCAAAGAATTACAGCCAAAATTCATAGTAAAAAGTGCAAATAGAATATTACAAATCAACAAAGCATAATAAGCATTTATATGAACAGAAAGGCTACCTGAAGGAAGAGATCAGTTATGGTATTATAATCCAGCGGGCAACCCCCCTCCATTTGTGACATCATGAGAGCAAAGTTGACAGCTCCCTGGCAAGGAACATACAGGATATACAGTTAGGCGATTTATGCAGATCAAAGAACCACACCATCAAGTATAAAATGTTTTACCATGACACAGTTCTTAAACAAACTATTACCTGTGGATCCGTACGTAAGATGGTCTGGAGGAGGAAGAGGTAGTCCGGAGTGTATCCAACCTGGAATAGCAAGAGTGTTAGGTCAACAGTTAATGTCCAAACTGAACACAGGTATAACAACTGAAAACAAGATTTAACAGTACCAAAGCACTATACCTGCTTTGAGTATATAAGGATCTTGTCAAACTCCCTCCTCTCAGCAAAAGCGGCGACGACTTTCGGGGTTGCCCTAGCCTTTATGTATATTTTTAGCGCAAGATCATTGTCTACCGTCTGCAATAACATACCACTGAGTGAACATTCCAGACAGAATAGTGAACAAAATTAATGGAAGCACGGCTATATCTATGGCTCTATGCAATCAAGAAACATGGCAGAACACAATTTTACCTTTACAAGATCTCCAAGCTCTTCACTGCACTCCAACTTGTCTTCCGCCAACCAATTTTCCAAAAGGTTCTTCTTGTTCTGATTGACAACAAGTCGAGATAACTCAAGGGATTCGTAAGCATTGAGCTTCCCTCGAGTAAGCAATGTGCCAAAGTACTGCAACAGTGGAGGTGTTTGTCCAGCTTGAACAGGAACACTCTGCATTTGAAGCACAAAAACAACAAGTGAGCCAAGCAGAAGAACCTACAATTAAAGCAGATTATACAAGGGTAACATCTAAAATAAGATGACACTTTTTGGCCGTTGTGTTTCGCTTAACAAATAATACCTTCAAATAAAGAATAGAGATGTTAACACTATAAGCAGATTAACTGTATATGCGAAAGGCGATAATACGTCTTTGTAGGTGTACATTTCTAGTCCTAACCAAATAATACTTCCAGGAAATGATAACTACCAAGAGTTTGGCGTTGGAAAAAAATTAGCAAAGCCCTGATTTTAATAATCCCTTTGTTGAAAATTTATACGGTTTATAAGTCACGCAGTTCAGTCTGAAGAATGGCTGGCTCGTTAAGAAGGAATACAATCGTGGCAACTGAGCGGCAGAAAGGAAATAAGTAAGCATTAAGAGCTTCATAAGGAGCATGAAAAGAAAGGGACCTGGAATTTGGCAACAGTCTCGGGAGTTCGTAGAAGACCCTGCGGGGATTCTGCAGCCAACTCTGCTGCTTCCTTGTATTTTGTCTGTGCGAACAGTTCCTGGAATCTTTGCACAACCTGCAATTCAGAAACTTCAAAAGTTAGTATCTACACATCAAAATGTGGCATGAAGGATGAGATAAACATCTCAAACTTTACAGTGAGCATAGAACTCAACTACTCCCTCCGTTCCCAAATAATTGTCTTTCTAGCCATCTCAAATGGACTACAACATACGGATGTATGTAGACATGTTTTAGAATGTAGATTCACTCATTTTGCTCCGTATGTAGTCATTTGTTGAAATCTCTAGAAAGACAATTATTTGGGAACGGAGGGAGTACATGACAAGTTGACTGCAAGTGTAAGCACTCCAGTGCCAACCAATAAGTACTCACAGAGAAAACAATAAGCACCCCATTGCCACTAAGAAAAAACAGCTACTGTAACAAGGCATAGGCGGAAAAAGATTAGTGCCATCTAGGGAACAATTAGCAATGACTGCCAAAATAATTAAACGAGCAAGCATGAAATTTCCAACTATGAAGGAGAAGTGTGCTAAGTGATTACGTAAACAGCTTGAAAAGACTTAAGTGCTCATTCAGCAAGAATGCAAGGTGCTAAATGTAGTAGACTGAAACATGTCAGCTACACAATTTTCAATGGAATACGAAGAAATTAGCAACAAATAGCTCAACAATTTAGCAAGGAACTACTCACGAACAAAACTTGTACAAACTAATTATGCAAAAATACGAGCATAGGTAAAAAGAGCAGGTGCCACAAAATGTAAATCATCACACACAGAAGAAAATTAGCTACGGAGCTTACCAAGTTCTCCGCCCCAGGGAGATTGGCTCTTTTGGCAAGATTCACGGCAAGTTCAAGGTTGTTTAACTGCATGCACCAGAATGTATTAAAACTTTAAAAGGATTAACTAACATACACATGACCAAGGGATCAAAGAAAGTAAAACAACATACTTGACCGCTGACAAAAGGAACAACAGTTGCATCGTTAACTGTGGCATGCAAAACCTGCCCTCTTCTGTTAATGGCATAAAATCCACCGGTTGTTGAAGACTCTGCAGTCAAGAATATGGGGTCTGGACTGATTCTATTTCTATAAACTGCTGCGGCAGTTTCCAAGTCATATACAAACAGCAGCCCAAGCTTCGTAATTACATAGACAAGGCCATACTTTTGAGAGATCTGTAATCAAAAGAAGATAAAACGAATTAGATCTGTGGTAGCTAATATAGGGTATACATCCTGTGGGACTTAAAATAATACCTGCATGGCTACAGGAAAATCATCCTGGAAATCTGGTGGGAAGAAGAGATCGGCTTGTTTCTTGGAAAAGCCAGGTTTCCCTGCATGAAATGAACCGACAACGAAAGTAAGAACAGAGGAACGAGTATAAACAAAATAAAAGCAAAATTAGAATGGCCAAGTTTGCTCTACTAAGAATTTGAATTTGAATGAAGAAACAAAAATACTGAAAAGTAGAACTTCAGGGTTCTAAACGCAAACCTGGCTGGGCGCCCAGTTCAATAATATGCAACTTAGAAGTAATTGTTCCAGCATTAGATGCCTTAGAAGCAAAACAGATGAGGGTGGATGGGTTCTCGTTGCCAGGCACCTGGTAAGGAAAACCAAGCACAGTTGTTAAACACTAGAAGATAAACAATTATATAAGCAGCACTAAATAACTGAACAGTACCTTGAATGTTGCAAAAGAAGCAGCATGGGCTTCAAGTGCTTGACTACGCTGCTGATCCACAGAAAAAAGTTGCATATTTCCCTTTACCAGCTGTGGCCTCTGATAGGTGAAAAGGAAAGCTCGTCAATATGAGAAGCACATATGACAAAGTTGCCTCAACTGCTTGCTGGCTCACTGTGGTAAATTTGCTTAGAATTTCGGAAAATTATAAGTTGTATTCTTACACACCAAGAGGGGTCAAAAATCATCGAGATAGAAATGTCAGCAAGAGAGGCAAAAGCAATTGTGGTCTTTATATTGCGTTCAATTCTGAACAAAGCAGTGCACTACGTTACGATGACACATATCAAGAATTCCTGTTAAGCATACCTCTGGAGCACCAGGTGCAATTCCAATAAGCACGAGCCACTTCTCCGCTGGATCACACCGGTAGTTGATAATCTGATTATTAGCCAAATTAGCTGTCCTATCGAACATCTTAATGGGCTCAGAATCTCCTGCATCCCAACAAAAGCAAGCGATGATTATCTTGGTTTTGTATGCGTAGCAGCCAAATCATGCAAAGCTGGAAGCACTTAAACCGATAATAACTATAATTTGTCAGAGGAGTAACCTTCAATTGACCAGTGATACACTGATGCCTGTGTTACCAAACCCAGCAACTTTGGGGTGATCCATTTCCAAAACACAACCTGCAATTGTAGAAGAGGAGATATGCAAGATAATGCATCGAGTAAGATTACATATTAGCATTTAAACAAAAGGAGCAAGAACACTTGAAAATAATTTAAAACATTTACCTGCTCAGGCATCTGGTGTGACTTGATTTTAGTTTTAGCTTCAATATTAAAGATTTGCAGGTGATCCTGCGTGGTTCCAGGTATTTGAGCTGCAAAAATAATTAGGTGTAATGTTATCGTGTCTATTCGTAAACTCCTGAAATACATAGATCAAAGTAAATATACGGTAATGCTTAAGTATGAATATGCATTTTCTACAGAAAAAAAAAACCCAAGCAGCTATGCAGCAGCCAGACAAACTCTATGCTATCGATGCATGAACCAGTCATTTCAACTTGTACGATTTAAGATGGACAATTCTGATTCTGCAAGAACATCACTTCGCAACTATCTGTTTATTTGCAGAACTGATATCACTATTGTATTTGTATGTAGAAAGCATCGTAAGAAATTAGCAAATTTAAGATAGACAATTCTGATTCTGCAAGTAGACAATTCTGATTCAGGAAGAACATCACCTGGCAGCTACCTTTTATTTGCAGAACCGATATCATGATTTTGATTGTACTCTCTGTTTTCGAGTCAAACGACTAGTCATCGACTAGTCGACGAGTCGTTACATGAAGGTCGACTCAACCTATCGACTCGAATCATTGGATGAGTCGAGCGACTCCATCGACTAGTCCCGACTAGTCTCGACTAGTCGCGGTTTTTGAGTCGGACGACTCGATCAATCTGTCATGGAAGAGGAGTTGGGCAGAGAAAACGGAGCAGGGAAGGAGGGGCGGTTCCAGGGAAGGATGGGGGAGGCGGAGAGGAAGGAGCGGAGGCAGAGAAGCCATGGAGGAGGGGCTGCAGCAAGGCCTTTGCGGCTGTCGATTCGTGCCTGGGGCTGGAAGGGGAGCAGGTGAGAGAGAGAGATAAGACGAGAGTGGATGGACGGTTAAGATTAGAGAATATGGATGGTCCAGATTGAGCTAGGCAGGCTAGGGTTTCATTGGGCCTTACTGGGCCAATATTGCCTTGTGGGCCAGTAAATATTAAGGAAGATTGGAGCGTCTGAAAACCTAGATCGAACAGCTCCAGCTCCCCTCGCCCGACCCAGCCCTCTTCTGCAGCAGCCGCCGCCCCTGGCTTGCTGCTCGTCCCCTTCTCCCCTGTTGCTGCTGCCTGCTGCTCGTCCCTGGGCTGCTGCTGTTGCTGGGCTGCTCCTCCCATCTCCTGATGGCCTGGTCTTGGTTGGTTGCTGCGACTCCTCCCTTGGTTGCCGCTGGCTGCTGCTGATCTGCTCCCTGCTGCTTAACTCACGTCGACTCATCGCATGTCGACTCGTCGACCATTAGTCTAGACTAGTCACGACTAGTCTAGAGTCGCCCCCCCTGAGCGACCCGTCGACTCATCGACTCGAAAACCTTGATTGTACTCCCTCCGTAAAGAAATATAAGAGCGTTTAGATCACTAAGTAGTGATCTAAACGCGCTAATCTAAATGCGCTAATATTTCTTTACAGAGGGAATAGAAAGCATCGTAAAAAAAATATCATATCAAATGGGTATTTTACATGCAAGTTCTACTTCATCACAACTAACTAGCCAAAACAAAGAGGACTGGTGATAAGGGAGCATTCGGTTTTAAAAAAACATATTGACAGAAGTCTTTAAGCTTAAACGAGAAAATATGGAAGTTCTGTGCCTGGGATAATTCAATTGTATATCCCGTTTATGCCTAGCAATCAGTGTACGTGATTTGCATATTCCTCCACGTCCATATCTTGTGCATATTTCGTTTTAGTTGTTAAATAACATGCATACTGCCGGATCCTACCCTACAGTTTTCCCTCAAAACAAAGGTAGCATTTTCCTTGACAAAAGTAGGCCGTAGACAATACAGGCAGATCCAGTTCGTGGAGAAGTCATTGATTCAAATGAGAACAACAGCGTACAATGGCTCGCACAGGTTCATATATTAACTCTTACGGACCTATCCAAAGTCCAAGCTAAGCTCAACTATATAAGGAATCTAAGTCATGGTCATGGTTACAGTATAGGCAAAATAGACGCCATGCAATCCATGGAAACTCTGAACTCAATGCACAAACGATCAGCAGCTATCACACGCATTTAAAGTGTGGGATGTCAGTAGACATCAGCACAAGCTAGAAAGGATGTATGTGACCTTTCATGGGATTATTCATTTTTCGAAGTCTAGAACATATGTATTCATCGCAATTCAACGACAATTTTAAGATATTAGATCACCAAGCTGTCTTTCTGACATGGGCATGATATCGTAACGGAATTATCTATATATGCAAATAATGACAAGCGTATTCATCACTGAGATACTGTGCTATTTGCCATTGTAAGTGTGGAAATAATTGCCAATCGCCACTCTAAGCTAACAGATCCCCAGCTGACACTTGATCGCAGGTTTCTATGCAAATTAATAGCCACTGCACAGTTTGCACATTGTACTAAGTACGGAGCTACAGGATGAGATCACCGCCCAGCTCTGACAGATCCCACGGCGGGCTAGGATGGAGGCCGCAGCAAGTATGAAAACGAGATCCCAGGGGCAAGGGGTCGGCGAGATCTACCTTTGAGCGCGAGGATCCTGGTGTTGGGGTTCATGAGCGCGGAGTCGGCGGTAATGGGCCTGCGGAGGGGCTGGCTGGGCATGGCCATGTCGATGATGACGACGCTGTTCTGCGGCGAGGTCTCCCGGACGCAGATGTACCTGTCCGACTCCATGGTGACGTGGGTGAAGGTGATGAACTGCGGCGCGATCCCCAGGCTCGTCAGCTGCAAGCAACAACGCCATGGACGACGAGTCAGTCAGTCAGTCAGTCGAGTCGAGTCGGTCGGCCGCAAGCTCCGGCCCCTGCCGGGAGATCTGATCTGACCCCCGAAAGGGGGGCGGAAGCGGACAGCATGATGCGCGCGCGTGTTACCGTGAGGGCCTCGCGCATGGCGATGGGGGCGTTGGCCGCCGCCATGGCGGCAGACGGCGGTGGCGAGAGGACACAGTCGGAAGGGAGGGGAGTCGTGCGTCGTCTCGCCCGGCCGGTGCGAGCGAGCGAGCGAGAGATCGGATCTGATCTGAGGACGGGGGGAGGAGGAACCAACGGGGCAGAGAAGATGGATGGAATTTTTAGTAGTGGGGTGTCTGTTGGAAGTCTTTTTGCACATTAGCCCTCCAGCGTCTCCATAATGACAGCGGTGCACGCTAAGCTTAGCTTTTCTTTGGCAAGTACAGCATGTTTGTTTGAGTATCTAATTACTAGTACTACCAAAAGTGCGAAAGAATTTAGAATTAATATATGCTTTTAGATCTCCTGTCAAAAAAATAGATATCAGTTAATCAACATTTAAGAGCTCGCAGTTCGTGCATCGCCTTATTATTATAGAACAATCAACACTAACTAAAACCTTTCATAGTGTAGTGCTTCTTCCGTTTCTTTTTACTCTGCATATTATGTTTGTTCTAAGTCAAACTTTATGAAGTTTTATCAAGTTTATAAAAAAATGCCAACACTTAAAATATCAAATCAATGGCGTTAGGTTGGTCATTCAATATACTTTCATGTTGTATGTATTTTATGTTATATATGTTGATATCTTTTAATATAAATTTGGTCAAAATTTATGAAGTTAACTCAAAACGAATCTAATATGTGAAATAAAAAACAAAGGAGATATCAGAAGTTACCTCCGTGATGCATAGTATCATAGGTTAGTATCTTATATGGCCTAGTATTATTTTACATGACTCATATTAGCACTTCATTTTATATGGCATGGTATCACGCTATGATACTCTCTTTTTCCACATCAAATACTGTGATAATTCAGCAGTATGCCTAGTTGGCATTGCATGGGGTTGCATGATACTTTTTTCGAGAATAACTTCCAATCTATTTATCAACTATCAAGGTAGTACAAAAGAACACCAGAAGTAGAAAATACATCTAGGTCCGTAGACCACCTAGCGACGAATATTTGCACTGGAGCGAGCCGAAAGCGCGCCGCCGTCTTCGCCCCTCCCTCGCCGAAGCCGGGCAAACCATGTTGTATTAGACAGTCGAGAAGTCGTCGTGCTAAGACCCCATAGGACCAGCGCACCAGAACAGCATCCGCTGCATAAAGACTACTAATCATAGTGTGTTTTATTTTTATTACCGACTATCAATATAACAGGTTTGGTTTTCATGTCCTGAAAAATGTTGATGTGTTCTGCTAGTTTCATGATTTCGTCCCTCCTTGGTGACCAGTGCACGTATATTGGCATCATTTAGTTCTCACCTTCTCATGTGTCTTCTTGGTCGTCATGCATGTAACATATCTAGAGTGGTGTTTTTCGCCTCTGGTGATTTTTGGCTCCCAGTGCACATGCCCCCATACGAATAGTAAAGTAAAATGGATATTATTATTTTATATAATTCAGGAAAAAATCAACAAACATTGATGGGTGTCTCACCTGTGCAAAGTTTCATGGAGAAAATATCCTTAACGCGTTGTGTAAAAAACGATGCTAAATAAGCTCTTTTTAAAGCATTTCTTGAGTACTGATGTTGTTTTCTTGTTTTTGACAGTCCACCATGAATGCCATCTCAAAAGTTTATACAATGTAGAGCACAAAGAAATGTTCGTTGACACACAAAAAACAATTATTCTATTTGTTTGATTTTTTTTCTTTTCTGTTTGTATAAGGAGCATATGTCTTTGTCGAGACACTTTCACTATTTGCACATCTATGTTACCTCTAAAATTACATAGTTGATGTTCATGGCTATGTTGTAAGGTGAGTGTCTTTGTTTATCTTTTCACTAGGCGAGTCAACTGATGCAGAATGTATTCCTTAAGCATGGTATTGATCTTACCGGCTCCTTCTTCATATCATATATGAACTGCTCGGCGAAGATAGATGGCGTCATAGCCCAGTTTCAGTGTCACGTCTACGCTACAAACCTTGACATCACGCCTCCCCTGTTTGTTTCGGCCTTGGGTTGATTACCCAAAAACCAAACAACGGTTAAGTTAAATTTCTACCTTTGGTGTTCCCTAGACATCATCTTATGGCCCTCGACGAAGATAAATGTCGTCATCTCCCTTTCTTTTTTAGTACAAGAAGTAGCTACAATCACCTCAAAATTAATTATCTCAGATCTGTGCAATGTAGTGTCCTTTATTATAGCAATCGATGTGTGATTTTTCTTAACATTATAACAAATTAAGGCGAACGGGCACATATAAGATGACATGTAGGGAGGGAAGGGGGGAGATGGACGACCGCAAGCACCAACACCCCATTTATAGTATAAATTTAAGAGCTCATATTTCGCCTTGTTGGGAAATAATGACACAAGTTCATGATACAAGTCATACTGAAGAGTGTCAAGTACACTGGACCAAAAAGGAATCAATTGGTTAGTATAGGTCTATCGGACCCCGCCAAAGACATAATTTGATTGATACGACGGATCAGCCATCCAACAAGTCTTTCTAGTAATGTATGTCATCTTTCATGCTCACAATGTATATACATTGTTTCTTTTCACCTTTTGGCATCATGGTGTATATACACATGTTTTTTTATCTACATCCATATATTTGATTGACACTTATGTCCCTACATCATTACATTATTTTGTTTTCCTTGCAAGTAGCAGTTGGCCAAACCATTATTTGCATGTGAATCCTTATGTAATGATTACGATAGAAAAATATAGTAAATCATTCCATATTATTTGACGTATTGGAATGTCACGACTCACGAGCGTTTAGGCGCTTGAGCGCACAACCAGGTGCAAGAACATCCAATTTTACTTATGCGTGATATAGTATCGTAGCCGCTTCCCATGATTATGTGAAACTATGCTAGATTAATGTTATATGAATTTGCTTGAAGCCATTGTATTCATTTCATACGCTACCACACACACCCGAAACGAGGTTGTTACTTGACTCGATACCATCTTGTTGCCCCGTGCTCCACACTTATTATTCTTCTTTACCTCAAACTCATCGGTGGAGCCAAGATGTTGCGCACATCGAGTTCTTTCGACATAACTTTACTCGAGAAGATACATAACCGCGAGATGAAAAATAAATCATTACTGAAAGGATCGAGATGGACCTAGAGGGGGGGTGAATAGGTACAATTACAAATTTTGATTATGACTTAGCAATTTTAGGCAATAATGCGGAATGTGAAGGTGAGCCTAACAATTGCAAGTGTAGTACTAAGTGCTAAGCAAGTAAAGCAAGTATGTAAGTATGCAATCACAATATGATAAAAATAAGTGCTAAGAGACACGTAACCACAAGTAGGGAATTAGGGTTAGGAATAACTGCAACTCCGGGAGACGAGGATGTATGCTGATGTTCACTTCCTTGGAGGGAAGCTACGTCACCGTTAGAGAGGTGGATGTTACCACGAAGGCGCACCAACGCCACGAAGGCTCACCCTATTCTCCCTTTGAGACAACACCACGGAGGCGTTTCTCAACCACTAGTGGTAGACCTTGGGGTGGTCTCCAAACCCTCACAAACTTTTCCAGGGGTAATCACAAAGGTCGATTCCTCTCCAAAAGACTCCTACCGCCTAGGAGTCTCCAACCTCCAAGAGTAACAAGAACGATGGGGAAAAGCTCAAGACTTGCTCAGATCACTAATTCCTTTGGTGTAAAGAAGGAGAAGGAGTGGATCTATCACTTGATTGGAGAACTTCTCTCAAATGCTCTCAAATCCCTTGGGGATCTAAGATTTGGTGTGGAGGAGTAGAGAGAGAGTGAAATGTGTTCTAGGATTTGTTCGAAGTGAATGGTCAGCCCTCTCCCGTGGGGAAGAAGGGCTATATATAGTGTGAGCAAGAATATGGCCGTTGTAGTGTAAGTGAATGGGCAGGCCGGACATCCGGCCTAGCAAGGTTCGTGGAATGTAACCGAATCGTAAGAAAAAGAGAGCCGGACATCCGGGGGCCAAGCCCGGACATTCGGCATGTCAGGAAGGCCCGGATATCCGGCAGATGGTCGGACATCCGACGCGATCATTAACAGACAACAGAACCTCATAGTTCTATGGGTAGTGGAGCCCGGACATCCGGAATACGACCCATACATCCGGCATATCAGGAAGGCCCGGACATCCGGCGTGTACCCAGAAACCTTCTGGATATGAAGGAGGGTGAGCAGGACATCCGTGAGAGCGGATATCCGGGGAGCAGCCCGGACATCCGGCATGTGGCCCGGACATCCGACACTCCCAGAGGCAGAATAAACCAGAGAGGGTGTGATAGATCAAACGAGACAAGTAGAGGAGATATCATGGCAAGAGCAAGTCTTTTACTAACCCTACCGCCCCCTCTTAATAGTGCGGGATCCTATACTTAAGAAAACAAATGTGAAATCAATTTTTATGCTCCATCCTTGAGTAAAATCACTTGTAAGCTCTTGGTCCACACACATAGATGAACCGGGGACTAATACCTGAGATTTACTTGACAACCATTGTTAGTCCCCTACATGTATATTGTCATCAACATCAAAACATGATGTAAGGGCATGATTACTTTTTCAATCTCCCCCTTTTTGTTTGTTGATGACAACCATACATGTAGTATCATGGATGCAACAAATAATCTTAGCATTGACAATCATGAGAGCAAAAGTACAGAATAAGTTTATGATTCTATTTGCTTTAGCTCCCCCTCAATGTGTGCATGGAATGACTATGTTAAGAGGTACTCCCTTTGTAAAGTAGCATACGTAGCTAGATATAAATGTGAGAGACATGAAACCACAATAAACAATAACTCATAGACTTAAAAACATTTCATAACCACGAGATAGTCCAAGATAATTATCATAGTCTCACACGAACAAGTACCGAACTAGGTAGCAACATAACAAGTTCGAATAGTAGGTAGCAACATAACAAGTTCGATAACACGAATAGACATCATAACATAGCATGACCTAAGATTACTACTGGGATACTACTTATCCCCCTTTGACGGCAACAAGTAAAAAGGGGCGAAGAACTAAACGGACTCAATCACTCCTGACGGATGTCATCATCATCATCAAAGAACTCGGGGTACTCGACACGGGATGGAAAGCCGAAGGTGGACGAGGATGGAGCCGCGGGAAGAGGATCATCATCGCTAACGGGACTCCCACGGTCACGGAGGCGCTGTTTGAGCAGATTCTTTGAGATGACAAGGCGCTTCTGAACATCATGATTCTGCTGACAGCTGAAAGTGATCGCCTTCATGATAGCAGACTGAGCCTTGCCCAAGAATGATGCAAGACGGCCACGAGGAGCGGTCGAGGAAGATGGAGCAGAGGAACCAGTTGGCGGATTCCCACTAGCAGACCTCCTAGGCTGAGAAGGAGCAGTAGTCTGGGCACTAGCCACCACACGCATGTGCGGAGGAGGCATCCAAATAGAGTGCACATCAGTCTTAACCACCTCAAAGGGAGCAGTGTGATCAATTAGTGCCTGAATAAATGGAGCATGAGGAAACTGGTGCGACTGTATGAAGCTGCAAAGACGAATCTCATGCCAAATGAAATGGGTTGTGTCCAATGGCAGAGTGGGTTCGTCAAGCATTCGAACCATCAAGTCAATACAGTAGTTGTGAGCCGTTGAGCGATCTCAGGATAGAGGGTGCGAAGAACACACTGATAAAGGATGAAGTAAGGAGCACGGAAGATGGATACCTCATTGGGAGGATATCCACGTTCCTCTTCAATGAGCTGAGAGGTAGGCTTCACCAGAGGCAGGGAAGCATCAATCCCTTTGGGCTTATACTCTGGATCCATACTATGAATGCAATGACCAACTCCAGAGAGGCCCAAAATCTGAACAAACCGATCATAGGTGATACTCAGTGTAGTGTCATCGGTCATCCATGTGAGAGTGTTGTCCGGACCAAAGAAACAGGTGGCATAGAACTGAAGAATGGCAGCTTCATTCCAATCACACCTGAAGGCCATTGCAGGACCTAGGGTCATATCATCAATGATCTTGACCGGATTGTTAGGAAACATGGCCGGATGGTCGCGTAGGAATTTGAGATCCACGTATTTGTGAGGAGCAAGACCTCGACCATGAACAAAACTGGAGTAGAGATCCTGCTGCATACGAGTCCGGAACCGAGGATCCTCGGCATCATCCACCATCTCATATTGATTGACATCCCGACGAAACGCAAGGTATTGAGCCGCCCCCACAGTGGTGAAATTGCGAGTGGGGCGATCCCCGCTGTCAGGAAGCTCCATGGAGATGCGACGGCCATGAACAACGGGCATTGCAGACCCACGAACTTGAGGCACTGGCGCCCTCCTAGTACCAGGCTTGGACTGTCCAACAGAATGTCTTGGTGCACGGCCATCCTCTTCCTCCCCAACATAGTCCGCATCATCTGGATCCGAGGCCGACAGACTAGTGGATGGTGCCCGCTTCTTCTTCTTCGTGGTGGTCTTCTTCTTCTTAGGCCGAGCATGCTCATCGGAGTCGGTTGAGCCTTGACGGCGAACAACTGGAATGGATAATGATAGGTTTCGATGAGAAGAAGCCAACAAGTATGAACACAGACAAAATAAATTTAAACAATGGGATGAACATTTTTTATCATGACCATAGAACAAGTCCAGTGGAGATAAAAAATTGCGACATGTCCATGATTTAAATTGATTAGCCAAGTACATAGAAGGAGTTTTAGGCTTAGGCACGAGACACCAAAACACTAGAGAGATATAGACGTTAAGATATGCATGAGAGAATGAAACCCTAAGATTTTTCGGTTGCCATAAGAGTAGAATGGAGGAGAGGTAGCATCCATACCCCGAGAAGAAGGCTTGGGCCGATTGGGACCGCAGTTCTTGGTCCGCGCCATGAGGAACTTTGGCGGTCACTCCCACAACGCACCGGTCCCTCCCGAGGGATTCACACCACAACCCAAGAAATGGATTGGATAGAATCGTAGATCGGGAGGAGGAGAAGCCGTGAGCAGGAGATCGGGGCCGGAGGACGAAGGAGAGAGCCGGGGCGGCACCGGAGCACAGCCCGGCGGTGGCGGCCGTGTGACGCGATGGGGAAGAGGAACGGGGGTGAATGGGAAAACTGCCCCCAACTCCCGAGTCCCTTCCTTGTTATGTGTGGCTGCGGGTGGCGGGCCGGACATCCGGGGCTTGGCCCGGATATCCGGCGAGCGGAAGTCAGAGAGCAGTGAAACAGGGGCCAACGGGCCGGACATCCGGGGATAAGCCCGGATATCCGGCGTGTGAGGGTTAGGCAGCTATAGGATCAGGACTCGGATGACCGGCTAGAGCCCGGATGTCCGGCTAGAGCCCGGATGAGCAACAGAAGGATTTGCTCCAGGGCCCGGATGTCCAGCATAGGAGCCGGATGTCCGGCCACTGGATAACAAGTTCAGACAAGGGAGAGATTTGGAAGGGGCCAACTAATATGATTTGAAATAGACTCCGCCAAGGAGTTTTCAGAGAATTTTAGAGGTGAAAACCCGAGTAATTCTAAGGCCATACTAAGATGTAATAACAACCCAAACAAAATAAGTAACGAAAGGTCCACACAAGCAATGTACAAGCGGTGACCGAAGTCACCATGTTTGAGCATATGGAACATAGTGCCGCAAAGATGTAGAGCTTGGGCACATAGTCACGACTCCATCATGTTAAAGCACCATAGTTCGAGAACCATGATAACTTTGAGAGTGTTTGTTCTATTTATGCATTATGTAGGGTGAGAATATTCATGAATTGAATGTCTCCCCCTAAATATATGCCTACATCAAGACAAGACATTAGGTTCATGCATGAATGGGTACTAGATTTCACATAATATTGTCAAGCTCCAAGATGCCAAGTTCACGCCTAAGTTGACAAAACCTTGCTTCATCCAATGGCTTGGTGAAAATATCTGCAAGTTGCATATCTGTACCAACATGAGCAATGTCAATATCACCCTTCTCCACATGATCTCTCAAGAAGTGGTACATAATGTCAATGTTCTTGGTGCGGGTATGATCTTTGGGGTTCTCAGCAATATTGATGGCACTTTCATTATCACATGGAAGAGGCACATGTCTATAGGTGATACCGTAATCCTTCAAAGTTTGCCTCATCCATAGTAATTGAGTTGCACAACTGGCGGTTGCAATATATTCAGCTTCGGCGGTGGAGAGGGCAACACAATTTTGCTTCTTCGAGGACCAACTTACCAAGGAGCATCCAAGAAATTGACATGCACCGGAGGTGGACTTACGATCCACTTTGTCTCCAGCCCAATCCGCATCCGTGTATCCAATGAGATCAAACTTAGCATCCTTGGGGTACCATAGACCCAACTTTGGGGTGTGAACAAGGTATCCAAGAATATGCTTAACCGCCTTATGATGACTGTCCCTAGGGGAAGCTTGAAATCTAGCACACATGCATACACTAAACATGATGTCTGGCCTAGATGCACAAAGATAAAGCAATGAACCAATCATAGAGCGGTATTTAGATGGGTCAAAGGGGATACCGTTTGTGTCTTTAATGAGTACAATTTTGGTTGGCATGGGTGTCTTACATGGGCTAGCACCAGACATGCCAAATTTGGCTAGGATACCCTTGAGGTATTTTGCTTGAGACAAGAAAATTCCTTCTTGAAATTATTGAATTTGAAATCCGAGGAAGAACTTCAAATCCGCATTGAGTGACATTTCAAAATTATTGGTCATTGATGAAGGAAATATGCCCTAGAGGCAATAATAAAGTTATTATTTATTTCCTTATATCATGATAAATGTTTATTATTCATGCTAGAATTGTATTAACCGGAAACATAATACATGTGTGAATACATAGACAAACAGAGTGTCACTAGTATGCCTCTACTTGACTAGCTCGTTAATCGAAGATGGTTATGTTTCCTAACCATAGACATGAGTTGTCATTTGATTAACGGGATCACATCATTAGGAGAATGATGTGATTGACATGACCCATTCCGTTAGCTTAGCACTTGATCGTTTAGTATGTTGCTTATGCTTTCTTCATGACTTATACAAAGTTCCTGCAACTATGAGATTATGCAACTCCCGTTTACCGGAGGAACACTTTGTGTGCTACCTGAAGGAAATATGCCCTAGAGGCAATAATAAAGTTATTATTTATTTCCTTATATCATGATAAATGTTTATTATTCATGCTAGAATTGTATTAACCGGAAACATAATACATGTGTGAATACATAGACAAACATATAGTCACTAGTATGCCTCTACTTGACTAGCTCGTTAATCGAAGATGGTTATGTTTCCTAACCATAGACAAGAGTAGTCATTTGATTAACGGGGTCACATCATTAGGAGAATGATCTGATTGACATGACCCATTCCGTTAGCCTAGCACTTGATCGTTTAGTATGTTGCTATTGCTTTCTTCATGACTTATACATGTTCTGTAACTATGAGATTATGCAACTCCGTTTAGCGGAGGAACACTTTGGTACTACCAAACGTCCACAACGAATCGGGTGATTATAAAGGAGTACTACAGGTGTCTCCAAAGGTACATGTTGGGTTGGCGTATTTGAGATTAGGTTTTGTCACTCCGATTGTCGGAGAGGTATCTCTGGGCCTTCTCGGTAATACACATCATATAAGCCTTGCAAGCATTGCAACTAATAAGTTAGTTGCGAGATGATGTATTACGGAACGAGTAAAGAGACTTGCCGTAACGAGATTGAACTAGGTATTGGATGCCGACGATCGAATCTCGGGCAAGTAACATACCGATGACAAAGGAACAAAGTATGTTGTTATGCGGTTTGACCGATAAAGATCTTAAGTAGAATATGTAGGAGCCAATATGGGCATCCAGGTTCCGCTATTGGTTATTGACCAAGAATAGTTCTAGGTCATGTCTACATAGTTCTCGAACCCGTAGGGTCCGCACGCTAAGGTTTCGATGACAATTATATTATGAGTTTATGAGTTTTGATGTACCGAAGGAGTTCGGAGTCCCGGATGAGATCGGGGACATGACGAGGAGTCTCGAAATGGTCGAGACGTAAAGATCGATATATTGGACGACTATATTCGAGTTCGGAAAGGTTCGAATGATTCGGTATTTTCGAGTACCGGAGAGTTACGGAATTCGCCGGGAGAAGTATTGGGCCTTATTGGGCCTCGGGAAAGAGAGAGGGCTGCCTAGGGCAGGCCGCGCCCCAAGACCTAGTCCGAATTGGACTGGGGAGGGCCGCACCCTTCCTCCCTTCCCTTCCTTCTCTCCTACTCCTACTAGGAAAGGAGGAGTCCTACTCGGTGGGAGTAGGACTCCCCCTGGCGCGCCTCCTCCTCTTGGCCGGCCCCTCCTCCTTGCTCCTTTATATCTGAGGCAAGGGGCACACCCCATGACACACAAGTTGATCTACGGATCGTTCCTTAGCCGTGTCGGTGCCCCCTCCACCATATTCCACTTCGATCATATCGTCATGAGCTTAGGCGAAGCCTGCGCGCCGTGAAGTCATATCGTCGCGGAGCTTAGCGAAGCCTGCGTCGGTGGAGCATCATCATCGCCACCACGCCGTCGTCTCGACGGAACTCATCCCCGACGCTTTCTGGATCGGAGCCGGGATCGCCATCGAGCTGAACGTGTGCAGAACTCGGAGGTGCCGTCGCTCGGTGCTTGGATCGGTCGGATCGTGAAGACGTCGACTACATCAACAGCGTTGTTATAACGCTTCGCTTTCGGTCTCACGAGGGCGTGGACGACACTCTCCCTCTCGTTGCTATGCCATCACCATGGTCTTGCGTGTGTAGGAATTTTTTGAAATTACTACGTTCCCCAACAAATGGTATCCGAGCCTGGTTTTATGCGTTGATGTCATATGCACGAGTAGAACACAAGTGAGTTGTGGGCGATATAAGTCATACCGCTTACCAGCATGTCATACTTTGGTTCGGCGGTATTGTGAGATGAAGCGGCCCGGACCGACATTACGCCAGACGCTTACGCGAGACTGGTTTCACCGCCGAGCACTAGTTGCTTAAAGGTGACCGCGGGTGTCATCTCTCTCACTTTAGTTGAACTGAGTGTGGCTACGCCCGGTCCTTGCGAAGGTTAAAACAGCACCAACTTGACAAACTATCGTTGTGGTTTTGATGCGAGGTAAGAACGGTTCTTGCTCAGCCCGTAGCAGCCACGTAAAACTTGCAACAACAAAGTAGAGGACGTCTAACTTGTTTTTGCAGGCATGTTGTGATGTGATGTGGTCAAGACGTGATGCTATATTTTATTGTATGAGATGATCATGTTTTGTAACCGAAGTTATCGGCAATGGCAGGAGCCATATGGTTGTCGCTTTATTGTATGAAATGCAAAGCCATGTAATTGCTTTACTTTATCACTAAGCAAGAGCGATAGTCGAGAAGCAATAGTTGGCGAGACGACAACGATGCTACGATGGAGATCAAGGTGTCGCGCCGATGACGATGGTGATCATGGATTTGTCTTGGCGATGGAGATCACAAGCACAAGATGATGATGACCATATCATATCACTTATATTGATTGCATGTGATGTTTATCCTTTATGCATCTTATCTTGCTTTGATTGACGGTAGCATTATAAGATGATCTCTCACTAAAATTATCAAGAAGTGTTCTCCCGAGTATGCACCGCTATGAAAGTTCTTCGTCTTTGAGACACCACGTGATGATCGGGTGTGATAGGCTCTACGTTCAAATACAACAGGTGCAAAACAGTTTGCACGCGAATACTCAAAGTTAAGCTTGACGAGCCTAGCATATAACAGATATGGCCTCGGAACACGGAGACCGAAAGGTCGGCGTGAATCATATAGTAGATATGATCAACATAGTGATGTTCACCATTGAAACTACTCCATCTCACGTGATGATCGGACATGGTTTAGTTGATTTGGATCACGTAATCACTTAGATGACTAGAGAGATGTCTATCTAAGTGGGAGGTTTTAATATGATTAATTGAACTTTAATTTATCATGAACTTAGTCCTGGTAGTATTTTGCAAATTATGTTGTAGATCAATAGCTCGCGTTGTTGCTTCCCTATGCTTTTATATGTTTGTTTTGATATGTTCCTAGAGAAAATTATGTTGAAAAATGTTAGTAGCAATGATGCGGATTGGATCCGTGATCCGAGGTTTATCCTCATTCTGCCTGAAAAATTATGTCCTTAATGCACCGCTAGGTGATAAACCTATTGCAGGAGCGGATGCGACGTTATGAACGTTTGGCTAGCTCAATATGATGACTACTTGATAGTTTAGTGCACCATGCTTAAAGGCTTAGAATCGGGACTTCAAAGACGTTTTGAACGTCATGGACCATATGAGATGTTCCAGAATTGAAGTTAATATTTCAAGCAAATACCGAGTTGAGAGATATGAAGTCTCAAACAAGTTCTATAGCTAAAAGATGGAGGAGAATCGCTCAACTAGTGAGCATGTGCTCGATTGTCCGAGTACTTCAATCGCTTGAATCAAGTGGGAGTTAATCTCCCAGATAAGATAGTGATTGATGAATTCTCTAGTCACCATCACTAAGTTACTAGAACTTCGTGATGATCTATAGTATGCAAGGGATGACGAAAACGATTCCGAGCTCTTCGTGATGTTGAAATCGACGAAGGTAGAAATCGAGAAAGAGCATCAAGTGTTGATGATTGACAAGACCACTAGTTTCAAGAAAAGGGCAAAGGAAAGAAAGGGAACTTCAAGTAGAATGACAAGCAAGTTGTCACTCCCACGAAGAAACCCAAAGCTGAACCAAAGCCTGAAGCGAAAGTGCTTAACGCATAGGAAATGGTCATCGAAACGAAAATATCCGAGATATTTGGTAGATAAGAAGGATGGCAAAGTGAACAAGGGTATATTTGATATCTGAGTTATTGATGTGTGCTTTACTAGTGTTTATAGTAGCCCCGAGTATTTGATACTTGTTAGGTTGCTAAGATTAGTAACTCAAACAGGAGTTGAGAATAAACAGAGACTAGTTGAAGGGAAGTGACGATGAGTGTTGAAGTAGTTCCAAGATTGATATGATCATCATCGCACACTCCTATACTATCGAGATTAGTGTTTATAGTAGCAACCCTCGGTATTTGATCTTGGTTCGGTTGCTAAGAGTAGTAACTCAAAGCAGGAGTTGCGAATGAAGCGAAACTAGTTGAAGGGAAGTGACGATGAGTGTTGGAAGTAGTTCCAAGATTGATATGATCATCATCGCACACTCCTATACTTTCGGGATTAGTGTTAAACCTAAATAAATGTTATTTGGTGTTTGCGTTGAGCATGAATATGATTTGATCATGTTTATTTCAAAACGGTTATTCATTTAAAGTCAAAGAATAATTGTTGTTACATTTACATGAATAAAACCTTCAATGGTCATACACCCAATGAAAATAGTTTTCAAAACGGTTATTCATTTAAAGTCAAAGAATAATTGTTGTTCATTTAAATGAATAAAACCTTCGATGGTCATACACCCAATGAAAATAGTTTATTGGATCTCGATCGTAGTGATACGCATATTCATAATATTGATGCCAAAAGATGCAAAGTTAATAATGATAGTGCAACTTATTTGTGGTAATCGCCGTTTGGGTCATATCGGTATAAAGCGCATGAAGAAACTCCATAAGGATGGATTTTGGAATCACTTGGTTATGAATCATTTGATGCTTGCGAACCGTGCCTTTTGGGCAAGATGACTAAAACTCCGTTCTCGGAACAATGGAACAAGCTCTTGACTTGTTGGAAATAACACATATATATCGATGTATGCGATCCAATGAGTGTTGATGCTCGTGGCAAGTATCGTTATTTTTCGACCTTCACAAGATGATTTGAGTAGATATGGGTATATCTACTTGATGAAACATAAGTCTGAAATAGTTGAAAGGTTCAAAGAATTTCAGAGTGAAGTGGAAAATCATCGCAACAAGAAAATAAAGTTTCTGCGATCCGATCGTGGAGATGAATATTTGAGTTACGAGTTTGGTCTTCAATGAAAACAATGTGGAATAGTTTCACAGCTCACGCCACCGGAACACCACAACGTTATGGTGTGTCCGAGCGTCAATATCAGTACTTTATTTTGATATGGTGCGATCTATGATGTATCTTACCGATTTACCACTATCGTTTTGGGGTTATACATTAGAGACAGCTGCATTCACGTTTAATAGGGCACCATCTAAATCCGTTGAGATGACACCGTATGAACTATGGTTTAGCGATAAACCTAAGTGTCGTTTCTTAAAGTTTGGAGTTGTGATGCTTATGTGAAAAGTTTTCACCGATAAGCTCGAACCCAAATCGAGAAATGCGTCTTCATAGAATACCCAAAGGTAACTATTGGGTACACCTTCTATCACAGATCCGAAAGCAAGATATTTGTTGCTAAGATGGATCCTTTCTAGAGAAGAAGTTTCTCTCGAAAGAAGTGAGTGGGAGGAAAGTAGAACTTGATGAGGTAATTGTACCTTCTCCCTTATTGGAAAGTAGTTCATCACAGAATCAGTTCGAGTGATTCCTACACCAATTAGTGAGGAAGTTAATGATGATGATCATGAAACTTCAGATCAAGTTGCTACCAAACCTCGTAGGTCTTCCAGAGTAAGATCCGCACTGAGTGGTACGGTAATCCTATTCTAGAAGTCATGTTACTAGACCATGATGAACCTATGAACTATGAGGAAGCGATGATGAGCCCAGATTCGCGAAATGGTTTGAGACCATGAAATCGAGATGGGATCCATATATGAGAACAAAGTGTGGACTTTGATGGAGTTGCCCAATGATCGGCAAGCCATATTATATAAATGGATCTTCAAGAGGAAGACAGATCTTGATAGTAGTATTACTATCTACAAAGCTCGACTTGTCGCAGAAAGGTTTTCGACAAGTTCAAGGTGTTGACTACAATGAGATTTACTCAAGCATGGCGATGCTTATGTCTGTCCGAATCATGTTAGCAATCGCCACATTTTATAAAATCTGGCAAATGGATGTCAAAACTACATTCTTTAATGGATTTATTAAAGAAGAGTTGTCTATGATGCAACGAAGGTTTTGTCAATCCTAAAGGAGCTAACAAAATGTGCAAGCTCCAAATGATCCATCTATGGATTGGTGCAAGCATCTCGGAGTTGGAATAAGCGCTTTGATAGTGTGATCAAAGCATATAGTTTTATCTGAGACTTGCGGTGAAGCTCTGTATTTACAAGAAAGTGAGTGGGAGCACTACAACATTTCGATAAGTATATGTGAATGACATATTGTTGATCGGAAATAATGTAGAATTATTCGCAAAGCATAAAGGAGTGTTTGAAAAGAATTTTTCAAAGAAAGACCTCGGTGAAGCTGCTTACATATTGAGCATCAAGATCTATAGAGATAGATCAAGACACTTGATAAGTTTTTCAATGAATACATACCTTGACAAGATTTTGAAGTAGTTCAAAATGGAGCAGTCAAAGAAAGAGTTCTTGCCTGTGTTACAAGGTGTGAGATTGAGTAAGACTCAAAACCCGACCACGGCAGAAGATAGAAAAAGAATGAAAGTCATTCCTATGCATCACCATAGGTTCTATAAAGTATGTCATGTTGTGTACGGATCTATTGCATACCCTACCACTAAGCTTGGCAAGGAGTGCAATAGTGATCTAGGAGTAGATCAATGGACAGCGGTCAAAATTATCCTTAGTAGAATAAGGATATGTTTCTCGATTATGGAAGTGAAAAAAGGTTAAGTCGTAAAGGGTTACGTCGATGCAAGTTTTAAACACTAATCTAGATGACTCGAGTCTCAATCTGGATACATATTGAAAGTGGGAGCAATTAGCTAGAGTAGCTCCGTGCGAGCATTGTAGACATAGAAATTTGCAAAATACTTACGGCTCTGAATGTGCAGACCGTTGACTAAAATTATCTCACAAGCAAAACATGATCAAACCTTAGTACTCTTTGGGTGTTAATCACATGGCGATGTGAACTAGATTATCGACTCTAGTAAACCCTTTGGGTGTTGGTCACATGTCGATGTGAACTATGGGTGTTAACCACATATAGATGTGAACTATTGATGTTAAATCACATGGCGATGTGAACTAGATTATTGACTCTAGTGCAAGTGGGAGCTGAAGGAAATATGCCCTAGAGGCAATAATAAAGTTATTATTTATTTCCTTATATCATGATAAATGTTTATTATTCATGCTAGAATTGTATTAACCGGAAACATAATACATGTGTGAATACATAGACAAACATATAGTCACTAGTATGCCTCTACTTGACTAGCTCGTTAATCGAAGATGGTTATGTTTCCTAACCATAGACATGAGTTGTCATTTGATTAACGGGATCACATCATTAGGAGAATGATCTGATTGACATGACCCATTCCGTTAGCCTAGCACTTGATCGTTTAGTATGTTGCTATTGCTTTCTTCATGACTTATACATGTTCTGTAACTATGAGATTATGCAACTCCGTTTAGCGGAGGAACACTTTGGTACTACCAAAGCGTCACAACGTGCTGGGTGATTATAAAGGAGTACTACAGGTGTCTCCAAAGGTACATGTTGGGTTGGCGTATTTCGAGATTAGGTTTTGTCACTCCGATTGTCGGAGAGGTATCTCTGGGCCTTCTCGGTAATACACATCATATAAGCCTTGCAAGCATTGCAACTAATAAGTTAGTTGCGAGATGATGTATTACGGAACGAGTAAAGAGACTTGCCGGTAACGAGATTGAACTAGGTATTGGATGCCGACGATCGAATCTCGGGCAAGTAACATACCGATGACAAAGGAACAAAGTATGTTGTTATGCGGTTTGACCGATAAAGATCTTCGTAGAATATGTAGGAGCCAATATGGGCATCCAGGTTCCGCTATTGGTTATTGACCAAGAATAGTTCTAGGTCATGTCTACATAGTTCTCGAACCCGTAGGGTCCGCACGCTTAAGGTTTCGATGACAATTATATTATGAGTTTATGAGTTTTGATATACGGAAGGAGTTGAGTCCGGATGAGATCGGGGACATGACGAGGAGCCTCGAAATGGTCGAGACGTAAAGATCGATATATTGGACGACTATATTCGGAGTTCGAAAGGTTCGAATGATTCGGTATTTTTGAGTACTGAGAGTTACGGAAATTCGCCGGGAGAAGTATTGGGCCTTATTGGGCCCAAGGGAAAGAGAGAGGGCTGCCTAGGGCAGGCGCGCGCCCAAGGCCTAGTCCGAATTGGACTAGGGGAGGGCCGCACCCTTCTTCCCTTCCCTTCCTTCTCTCCTACTCCTACTAGGAAAGGAGGAGTCCTACTCCGGTGGGAGTAGGACTCCCCCCTTGTCGCGCCTCCTCCTTGGCCGCCACCTCCTCCTTGCTCCTTTATATAGGGGGGGGCACCCCATGACACACAAGTTGATCTACGGATCGTTCCTTAGCCGTGTGCAGTGCCCCCTCCACCATATTCCACTTCGGTCATATCGTCATGAGCTTAAGCGAAGCCTCGCGCGGTGAAGTCATATCGTCGCGGAGCTTAGCGAAGCCCTGCGTCGGTGGAGCATCATCATCGTCCACCACGCCGTCGTCTTGTGGAACTCATCCCGACACTTTGCTGGATCGAGTCCGGGATCGTCATCGAGCTGAGCGTGTGCGAGAACTCGGAGGTGCCGACGTTCGGTGCTTGGATCGGTCGGATCGTGAAGACGTCGACTACATCAACAGCGTTGTTATAACGCTTCGCTTTCGGTCTCACGAGGGTGCGTGGACGGACACTCTTACCTCTCGTTGCTATGCCATCACCATGGTCTTGCGTGTTCGTAGGAAATTTTTGAAATTACTCGCCCCCAATGATGGTATCGAGCCAGGTTTTATGCGTTGATGTCATATGCACGAGTAGAACACAAGTGAGTTGTGGGCGATATAAGTCATCCGCTTACCAAAGCATGTCATACTTTGGTTCAGCGGTATTGTGAGATGAAGCGGCCGGACCGACATTACGCGTACGCTTACGCGAGACTGGTTTCACCGCTTCGAGCACTAGTTGCTTAAAGGTGACCGGCGGGTGTCTGTCTCTCTCACTTTAGCCTAGCACTTGATCGTTTAGTATGTTGCTATTGCTTTCTTCATGACTTATACATGTTCCTGTAACTATGAGATTATGCAACTCCCGTTTAGCGGAGGAACACTTTGGTACTACCAAACGTCACAACGAATCGGGTGATTATAAAGGAGTACTACAGGTGTCTCCAAAGGTACATGTTGGGTTGGCGTATTTCGAGATTAGGTTTTGTCACTCCGATTGTCGGAGAGGTATCTCTGGGCCTTCTCGGTAATACACATCATATAAGCCTTGCAAGCATTGCAACTAATAAGTTAGTTGCGAGATGATGTATTACTGAACGAGTAAAGAGACTTGCGTAGCGAGATTGAACTAGGTATTGGATGCCGACGATCGAATCTCGGGCAAGTAACATACCGATGACAAAGGGAACAAAGTATGTTGTTATGCGGTTTGACCGATAAAGATCTTCGTAGAATATGTAGGAGCCAATATGGGCATCCAGGTTCCGCTATTGGTTATTGACCAAGAATAGTTCTAGGTCATGTCTACATAGTTCTCGAACCCGTAGGGTCCGCACGCTTAAGGTTTCGATGACAATTATATTATGAGTTTATGAGTTTTGATATACGGAAGGAGTTCGGAGTCCCGGATGAGATCGGGGACATGACGAGGAGCCTCGAAATGGTCGAGACGTAAAGATCGATATATTGGACGACTATATTCGGAGTTCAGAAAGGTTCCGAATGATTCGGGTATTTTTCGGAGTACCGGAGAGTTACGGAAATTCGCCGGGGAGAAGTATTGGGCCTTATTGGGCCTGCGGGAAGAGAGAGGGCTGCCTAGGGCAGGCGCGCGCCCAAGGCCTAGTCCGAATTGGACTAGGGGAGGGCCGCACCCTTCTTCCCTTCCCTTCCTTCTCTCCTACTCCTACTAGGAAAGGAGGAGTCCTACTCCGGTGGGAGTAGGACTCCCCCTTTGCGCCTCCTCCTTGGCCGGCCACCTCCTCCTTGCTCCTTTATATCACGGGGCGGGGGCACCCCATGACACACAAGTTGATCTACGGATCGTTCCTTAGCCGTGTGCAGTGCCCCCTCCACCATATTCCACTTGGTCATATCGTCATGAGCTTAGGCGAAGCCCTGCGCCGGTGAAGTCATATCGTCATGAGCTTAAGCGAAGCCCTGCGTCGGTGGAGCATCATCATCGCCACCACGCCGTCAGGTTGTGGAACTCATCCCGACACTTTGCTTTGGATCGAGTCCGGGATCGTCATCGAGCTGAGCGTGTGCGAACTTCGGAGGTGCCGACGTTCGGTGCTTGGATCGGTCGGATCGTGAAGGCGTCGACTACATCAACAGCGTTGTTATAACGCTTCCGCTTTCGGTCTCACGAGTGCGTGGGACAGACACTCTTACCTCTCGTTGCTATGCCATCACCATGGTCTTGCGTGTTCGTAGGAAATTTTTGAAATTACTCGCTCCCCAACGATGGTATCGAGCCGGGTTTTATGCGTTGATGTCATATGCACGAGTAGAACACAAGTGAGTTGTGGGCGATATAAGTCATCTTGCTTACCAAGCATGTCATACTTTGGTTCAGCGGTATTGTGAGATGAAGCGGCCGGACCGACATTACGCGACGCTTACGCTGAGACTGGTTTCACCGCTTGAGCACTAGTTGCTTAAAGGTGACCGCGGGTGTCTGTCTCTCTCACTTTAGCCTAGCACTTGATCGTTTAGTATGTTGCTATTGCTTTCTTCATGACTTATACATGTTCCCGTAACTATGAGATTATGCAACTCCGTTTAGCGGAGGAACACTTTAGGTACTACCAAGCGTCACAACGTAATCGGGTGATTATAAAGGAGTACTACAGGTGTCTCCAAAGGTACATGTTGGGTTGGCGTATTTGAGATTAGGTTTTGTCACTCCGATTGTCGGAGAGGTATCTGGGCCTTCTCGGTAATACACATCATATAAGCCTTGCAAGCATTGCAACTAATAAGTTAGTTGCGAGATGATGTATTACGGAACGAGTAAAGAGACTTGCCGTAAGCGAGATTGAACTAGGTATTGGATGCCGACGATCGAATCTCGGGCAAGTAACATACCGATGACAAAGGAACAAAGTATGTTGTTATGCGGTTTGACCGATAAAGATCTTCAGTAGAATATGTAGGAGCCAATATGGGCATCCAGGTTCCGCTATTGGTTATTGACCAAGAATAGTTCTAGGTCATGTCTACATAGTTCTCGAACCCGTAGGGTCCGCACGCTTAAGGTTTCGATGACAATTATATTATGAGTTTATGAGTTTTGATGTACCGAAGGAGTTGAGTCCGGATGAGATCGGGGACATGACGAGGAGCCTCGAAATGGTCGAGACGTAAAGATCGATATATTGGACGACTATATTCGGAGTTCGGAAAGGTTCGAATGATTCGGTATTTTTCGAGTACCGGAGAGTTACGGGAATTCGGGGAGAAGTATTGGGCCTTATTGGGCCTGCGGAAAGAGAGAGGGCTGCCTAGGGCAGGCGCGTGCCCCCAAGACCTAGTCCGAATTGGACTGGGGAGGGCCGCACCTTCCTCCCTTCCCTTCCTTCTCTCCTACTCCTACTAGGAAAGGAGGAGTCCTACTCCCGGTGGGAGTAGGACTCCCCCCTGGCGCCTCCTCCTCTTGGCCGGCCCGTCCTCCTTGCTCCTTTATATACGGGGCAGGGGCGCACCCATGACACACAAGTTGATCTACGGATCGTTCCTTAGCGTGTGTGCGGTGCCCCTCCACCATATTCCACTTCGGTCATATCGTCGCGGAGCTTAGGCGAAGCCCTGCGCCGGTGAAGTCATATCGTCGCGGAGCTTAAGGCGAAGCCCTGCGTCGGTGGAGCATCATCATCGTCACCACGCCGTCGTCTTGTGGAACTCATCCCCGACGCTTTCTTTGGATCGGAGCCGGGGATCGTCATCGAGCTGAGCGTGTGCGAGAACTCGGAGGTGCCGACGTTCGGTGCTTGGATCGGTCGGATCGTGAAGGCGTCGACTACATCAACAGCGTTGTTATAACGCTCGCCGCTTTCGGTCGAGGGTACGTGGACAGACACTCTCCCCTCTCGTTGCTATGCCATCACCATGGTCTTGCGTGTGTGTAGGAATTTTTTTGAAATTACTACGTTCCCCAACACTACCAAACGTCACAACGTAAATGGGTGATTATAAAGGTACTCTACAGGTGTCTCCAAAAGTATATGTTGAGTTGGCATGAATCGAGATTAGGTTTTGTCACTCCGATTGTCGGAGAGGTATCTCTGGGCCTTCTCGGTAATACACATCACATAAGCCTTGCAAGCATTGCAACTAATGAGTTAGTTGTGAGATGATGTATTACGGAACGAGTAAAGAGACTTACCGGTAACGAGATTGAACTAGGTATTGGATACCGACGATCGAATCTCGGGTAAGTAACATACCGATGACAAAAGGAACAACGTATATCGTTATGCGGTTTGACCGATAAAGATCTTCAGTAGAATATGTAGGTACCAATATGGGCATCCAGGTTCCGCTATTGGTTATTGACCGAGAATGGTTCTAGGTCATGTCTACATAGTTCTCGAACCCGTAGGGTCCGCACGCTTAAGGTTTCGATGATGGTTATATTATGAGTTTATGAGTTTTGATGTACCGAAGGAGTTCGGAGTCCGGATGAGATCGGGGACATGACGAGGAGTCTCGAAATGGTCGATACGTAAAGATCGATATATTGGACGACTATATTCGAGTTCGGAAAGGTTCGAATGATTCGGTATTTTTCGAGTACCGGAGAGTTACGGAATTCGCCGGGAGAAGTATTGGGCCTTATTGGGCCTGCGGAAAGAGAGAGGGCTGCCTAGGGCAGGCGCGCGCCCAAGGCCTAGTCCGAATTGGACTAGGGGAGGGCCGCACCCTTCTTCCCTTCCCCTTCCTTCTCTCCTACTCCTACTAGGAAAGGAGGAGTCCTACTCCGGTGGGAGTAGGACTCCCCCTGGCGCGCCTCCTCCTTGGCGGCCACCTCCTCCTTGCTCCTTTATATACTGGG
This sequence comes from Aegilops longissima, assembly GCA_021605205.1. Classification (NCBI taxonomy): domain Eukaryota; kingdom Viridiplantae; phylum Streptophyta; class Magnoliopsida; order Poales; family Poaceae; genus Aegilops; species Aegilops longissima. Next base: position 311,141,226 of record CM038680.1, read on the forward strand.
GCAGGGGGCACCCCATGACACACAAGTTGATCTACGGATCGTTCCTTAGCCGTGTGCGGTGCCCCCTCCACCATATTCCACTTGGTCATATCGTCATGAGCTTAGGCGAAGCCTGCGCAGAGAAGTCATATCGTCGCGAGCTTAGGCGAAGCCCTGCGTCGGTGGAGCATCATCATCGTCCACCACGTCGTCTTGTGGAACTCATCCCGACACTTTGCTGGATCGGAGTCCGGGATCGTCATCGAGCTGAGCGTGTGCAGAACTCGGAGGTGCCGACGTTCGGTGCTTGGATCGGTCGGATCGTGAAGGCGTCGACTACATCAACCGCGTTGTTATAACGCCCGCTTTCGGTCTCACGAGTGCGTGGGACGGACACTCTTACCTCTCGTTGCTATGCCATCACCATGGTCTTGCGTGTTCGTAGGAATTTTTTGAAATTACTACGCCCCAATGATGGTATCGAGCCTGGTTTTATGCGTTGATGTCATATGCACGAGTAGAACACAAGTGAGTTGTGGGCGATATAAGTCATCTGCTTACCAAAGCATGTCATACTTTGGTTCAGCGGTATTGTGAGATGAAGCGGCCGGACCGACATTACGCGACGCGCTACGCGAGACTGGTTTCACCGCCGAGCACTAGTTGCTTAAAGGTGACCGGCGGGTGTCTGTCTCTCTCACTTTAGTTGAACCGAGTGTGGCTACGCCCGGTCCTTGCGAAGGTTAAAACAGCACCAACTTGACAAACTATCGTTGTGTTTTGATGCGAGGTAAGAACGGTTCTTGCTCAGCCCGTAGCAGCCACGTAAAACTTGCAACAACAAAGTAGAGGACGTCTAACTTGTTTTTGCAGGCATGTTGTGATGTGATGTGGTCAAGACATGATGCTATATTTTATTGTATGAGATGATCATGTTTTGTAACCGAGTTATCGACAGCTGGCAGAGCCATATGGTTGTCGCTTTATTGTATGAAATGCAAAAGCCATGTAATTGCTTTACTTTATCACTAAGCATAGCGATAGTCGTAGAAGCAATAGTTGGCGAGGCGACAACGATGCTACGATGGAGATCAAGGTGTCGCGCGGTGGCGATGGTGATCATGGCGGTGCTTGGAGATGGAGATCACAAGCACAAGATGATGATGACCATATCATATCACTTATATTGATTGCATGTGATGTTTATCCTTTATGCATCTTATCTTGCTTTGATTGACGGTAGCATTATAAGATGATCTCTCACTAAAATTATCAAGAAGTGTTCTCCTCGAGTATGCACCGTTGCTAAAAGTTCGTAGTACCCGGACACCACGTGATGATCGGGTGTGATAAGTTCTCGTCCATCTACAACGGGTGCAAGCCAGTTTGCACACGCAGAATACTCAAAGTTAAACTTGACGAGCCTAGCATATGCAGATATGGCCTCGGAACACGGAGACCGAAAGGTCGGCGTGAATCATATAGTAGATATGATCAACATAGTGATGTTCACCATTGAAACTACTCCATCTCACGTGATGATCGGTTATGGTTTAGTTGATTTGGATCACGTAATCACTTAGATGACTAGAGATGTCTATCTAAGTGGGAGTTCTTAAGTAATATGATTAATTGAACTTTAATTTATCATGAACTTAGTCCTGGTAGTATTTTGCAAATTATGTTGTAGATCAATAGCTCGCGTTGTTGCTTCCCTATGTTTTTATATGTGTTCCTAGAAAATTGTATTGAAAGATGTTAGTAGCAATGATGCGGATTGGATCCGTGATCCGAGGTTTATCCTCATTGCTGCGCAGAAGAATTATGTCCTTAATGCACCGCTAGGTGCGGACCTATTGCAGGAGCGGATGCACGTTATGAGCGTTTGGCTAGCTCAATATGAGCGATCTGACGTTATGAGCGTTTGGCTAGCTCAATATGATGACTACTTGATAGTTTAGTACACCATGCTTAACGGCTTAGAATCGGGACTTCAAAGGCGTTTTGAGCGTCATGGACCATATGAGATGTTCCAGGAATTGAAGTTAATATTTCAAGCAAATACCGAGTTGAGAGATATGAAGTCTCCAACAAGTTCTATAGCTAAAAGATGGAGGAGAATCGCTCAACTAGTGAGCATGTGCTCAGATTATGCGAGTACTTCAATAGCTTGAATCAAGTGGGAGTTAATCTTCCGAGATAAGATAGTGATTGATGAATTCTCTAGTCACCATCACTAAGTTAGTAGAACTTCGTGATGAACTATAGTATGCAAGGGATGACGAAAAAGATTCTCGAGCTCTTCGCGATGCTAAAATCGTGAAGGTAGAAATCAAGAAAAACATCAAGTGTTGATGGTTGACAAGACCACTAGTCTCAAGGAAAATGGCAAAGGGAAGAAGGGAACTTCAAAAGGGCGGCAAGCAAGTTGCTGCTCGAGTGAAGAAGCCCAAGTCTAGACCTAAGCACGAGACCGAGTACTTTTGCTGCAATGGAACTGGTCTTTGAAGCGGAACTACCCCGAATATTTGGTGGATAAGAAGGATGGCAAAGTGAACAAGGTTATATTTGATATACTGGTTATTGATGTGTGCCTTACTAGTGTTTATAGTAGCCCCTGAGTATTTGATACTGTTAGGTTGCTAAGATTAGTAACTCAAGCAGGAGTTCTGAGAATAAACAGAGACTAGTTGAAGGGAAGTGACGATGAGTGTTGGAAGTAGTTCCAAGATTGATATGATCATCATCGCACACTCCCTATACTTTCGGGATTAGTGTGGAACCTAAATAAGTGTTATTTGGTGTTGAGCATAAATATGATTTGATCATGTTTATTGCAATCTGGTTATTCATTTAAGTAAGAGAATAAATTGTTGTTCTGTTTACATGAATAAAACCTTATATGATTACACACCCAATGAAAATGGTTCATTGGATCTCGATCATAGTAATACACATATTCATAATATTGAAACCAAAAGATGCAAAGTTAATAATGATAGTGCAACTTATTTGTGGCACTGGCCGTTTAGGTCATATTGGTGTAAAGCGCATGAAGAAACTCCATGTTGATGGACTTTGGAATCACTTGGTTATGAATCATTTGATACTTGCGAACCGTGCCTTTGGGCAAGATGACTAAAACTCCGTTCTCGGAACAATGGAACAAGCTCTTGACTTATTGGAAATAATACATACCGATGTATGCGATCCAATGAGTGTTAAAGCTCACGGCAAGTATCGTTATTTTTCGACCTTCACAGATGATTTGAGCAGATATGCGTATATCTTCTTGATGAAACATAAGTCTGAAATAGTTGAAAGGTTCAAAGAATTTCAGAGTGAAGTGGAAAATCATCGTAACAAGAAATAAAGTTTCGCGATCTGATCGTGGAGACGAATAATTGAGTTACGAGTTTGGTCTTCAATTAAAATAATGTGGAATAGTTTCACAGCTCACGCCACCTGGAACACCACAATGTTATGGTGTGTCCGAATGTCGTAACCGCACTTTATTGGATATGGTGCGATCTATGATGTATCTTACCGATTTACCACTATCGTTTTGGGGTTATACATTAGAGACAGCTGCATTCACGTTTAATAGGGCACCATCTAAATCCGTTGAGATGACACCGTATGAACTATGGTTTAGCGATAAAGAAACCTAAGTCGTTTCTTAAAGTTTGGAGTTGTGATGCTTATGTGAAAAGTTTTCACCGATAAGCTCGAACCCAAATCGGAGAATGCGTCTTCATAGAATACCCAAAGGAAACTGTTGGGTACACCTTCTATCACAGATCTAAAGGCAAAACATTCGTTGCTAAGATGGATCCTTTCTAGAGAAGGAGTTTCTCTCGAAAGAAGTGAGTGGGAGGAAAGTAGAACTTGATGAGGTAATTGTACCTTCTCCCTTATTGGAAAGTAGTTCATCACGTAAATCAGTTCAGTGATTCTTACACCAATTAGTGAGGAAGTTAATGATGATCATGAAACTTCAGATCAAAGTTGCTACCAAACCTCGTAGGTCTTCGAGTAAGATCCGCACAGTGAGTGGTACGGTAATCATGTTCGGAAGTCATGTTACTAGACCATGATGAACCTCACGAACTATGAGGAAGCGATGATGAGCCCAGATTCGCGAAATGGCTTGAGGCCATGAAATCGAGATAGGATCCATGTATGAGAACAAAGTATGGACTTTGATTGACTTGCTCGATGATCGCAAGCCATGTTAAATAAATGGATCTTCAAGAGGAAGATAGACACGATAGTAGTGTTACTATCTACAAAGCTAGACTTGTCGAAAAGGGTTTTAGACAAAGTTCAAGATGTTGAATACAATGAGATTTTCTCACTTGTATCGATGCTTAAAAGTCTGTCCGAATCATGTTAGCAATTGCCACATTTTATGAAATCGGCAAATGGATGTCAAAACTACATTCTTTAATGGATTTATTAAAGAAGAGTTGTATATGATGCAACCGAAGGTTTTGTCAATCCTAAAGGAACTAACAAAATGTGCAAGCTCAATGATCCATCTATGGACTGGTGCAAGCATCTCGGAGTTGGAATAAGCGCTTTGATAGTGTGATCAAAGCATATGGTTTTATCTGAGACTTTTGGAGAAGCCTGTATTTGCAAGAAAGTGAGTGGGAGCACTACAACATTTTCGATAAGTATATGTGAATGACATATTGTTGATCGGAAATAATGTAGAATTATACGCAAAGAATAAAGGAGTGTTTGAAAGGAGTTTTTCAAAGAAAGACCTCGGTGAAGCTGCTTACATATTGAGCATCAAGATCTATAGAGATAGATCAAGGCGCTTGATAAGTTTTTCAATGAATACATACCTTGACAAGATTTTGAAGTAGTTCAAAATGGAGCGATCAAAGAAAGAGTTCTTGCACTGTGTTACAAGGTGTGAGATTGAGTAAGACTCAAAACCCGACCACGGCAGAAGATAGAAAGAGAATGAAAGTCATTCCCTATGCATCAGCCATAGGTTCTATAAAGTATGTCATCTTGTGTACGGATCTATTGCATACCCTACCACTAAGCTTGGCAAGGAGTGCAATAGTGATCTAGGAGTAGATCAATGGACAACGGTCAAAATTATCCTTAGTAGAATAAGGATATGTTTCTCGATTATGGAAGTGAAAAAAGGTTCGTAAGTAAAGGGTTACGTCGATGCAAGTTTTAACACTAATCTAGATGACTCGAGTCTCAATCTGGATACATATTGAAAGTGGGAGCAATTAGCTAGAGTAGCTCCGTGCGAGCATTGTAGACATAAAATTTGCAAAATACTTACGGCTCGAATGTGATGCAGACCGTTGACTAAAATTATCTCACAAGCAAAACATGATCACACCCTAGTACTCTTTGGGTGTTAATCACATAGCGATGTGAACTAGATTCTCGACTCTAGTAAACCCTTTGGGTGTTGGTCACATGTCGATGTGAACTATGGGTGTTAACCACATATAGATGTGAACTATTGATGTTAAATCACATGGCGATGTGAACTAGATTATTGACTCTAGTGCAAGTGGGAGATGAAGGAAATATGCCCTAGAGGCAATAATAAAGTTATTATTTATTTCCTTATATCATGATAAATGTTTATTATTCATGCTAGAATTGTATTAACAGGAAACATAATACATGTGTGAATACATAGACAAGCAGAGTGTCACTAGTATGCCTCTACTTGACTAGCTCGTTAATCGAAGATGGTTATGTTTCCTAACCATAGACATGAGTTGTCATTTGATTAACGGGATCACATCATTAGGAGAATGATGTGATTGACATGACCCATTCCGTTAGCTTAGCACTTGATCGTTTAGTATGTTGCTTATGCTTTCTTCATGACTTATACAAAGTTCCTGCAACTATGAGATTATGCAACTCCCGTTTACCGGAGGAACACTTTGTGTGCTACCAAACGTCACAACGTAAATGGGTGATTATAAAGGTACTCTACAGGTGTCTCCAAAAGTATATGTTGAGTTGGCATGAATCGAGATTAGGTTTTGTCACTCCGATTGTCGGAGAGGTATCTCTGGGCCTTCTCGGTAATACACATCACATAAGCCTTGCAAGCATTGCAACTAATGAGTTAGTTGTGAGATGATGTATTACGGAACGAGTAAAGAGACTTACGGTAACGAGATTGAACTAGGTATTGGATACCGACGATCGAATCTCGGGTAAGTAACATACCGATGACAAAAGGAACAACGTATATCGTTATGCGGTTTGACCGATAAAGATCTTCGTAGAATATGTAGGTACCAATATGGGCATCCAGGTTCCGCTATTGGTTATTGACCGAGAATGGTTCTAGGTCATGTCTACATAGTTCTCGAACCCGTAGGGTCCGCACGCTTAAGGTTTCGATGACAGTTATATTATGAGTTTATGAGTTTTGATGTACCGAAGGAGTTGAGTCCGGATGAGATCGGGGACATGACGAGGAGTCTCGAAATGGTCGATACGTAAAGATCGATATATTGGACGACTATATTCGGAGTTCGGAAAGGTTCGAATGATTCGGTATTTTCGAGTACCGGAGAGTTACGGAATTCGCCGGGAGAAGTATTGGGCCTTATTGGGCCTGGGAAAGAGAGAGGGCTGCCTAGGGCAGGCGCGCCCCAAGGCCTAGTCCGAATTGGACTAGGGGAGGGCCGCACCCTTCTTCCCTTCCCTTCCTTCTCTCCTACTCCTACTAGGAAAGGAGGAGTCCTACTCGGTGGGAGTAGGACTCCCCCTTGTCGCCTCCTCCTTGGCCGCCACCTCCTCCTTGCTCCTTTATATACGAGGCAGGGGGCACCCCATGACACACAAGTTGATCTACGGATCGTTCCTTAGCCGTGTGCGGTGCCCCTCCACCATATTCCACTTGGTCATATCGTCGCGGAGCTTAGGCGAAGCCCTGCGCCGGAGAAGTCATATCGTCGCGGAGCTTAGGCGAAGCCCTGCGTCGGTGGAGCATCATCATCGTCACCACGCCATCGTCTTGTGGAACTCATCCCGACACTTTGCTGGATCGAGTCCGGGATCGTCATCGAGCTGAGCGTGTGCAGAACTCGGAGGTGCCGTGACGTTCGGTGCTTGGATCGGTCGGATCGTGAAGACGCACGACTACATCAACAGCGTTGTTATAACGCCCGCTTTCGGTCTCACGAGGGTGCGTGGACGACACTCTTACCTCTCGTTGCTATGCCATCACCATGGTCTTGCGTGTTCGTGAGGAATTTTTTGAAATTACTCGCCCCAACAAAGATGGTATCGAGCCAGGTTTTATGCGTTGATGTCATATGCACGAGTAGAACACAAGTGAGTTGTGGGCGATATAAGTCATCGCTTACCAGCATGTCATACTTTGGTTCAGCGGTATTGTGAGATGAAGCGCCCGGACCGACATTACGCAGACGCTTACGCCGAGACTGGTTTCACCGCCGAGCACTAGTTGCTTAAAGGTGACCGGCGGGTGTCATCTCTCTCACTTTAGTTGAACTGAGTGTGGCTACGCCGGTCCTTGCGAAGGTTAAAACAGCACCAACTTGACAAACTATCGTTGTGTTTTTGATGCGTAGGTAAGAACGGTTCTTGCTCAGCCCGTAGCAGCCACGTAAAACTTGCAACAACAAAGTAGAGGACGTCTAACTTGTTTTGCAGGCATGTTGTGATGTGATGTGGTCAAGACATGATGCTATATTTTATTGTATGAGATGATCATGTTTTGTAACCGAGTTATCGGCAATCTGGCAGGAGCCATATGGTTGTCGCTTATTGTATGAAATGCAAAAGCCATGTAATTGCTTTACTTTATCACTAAGCGAGAGCGATAGTCGTAGAAGCAATAGTTGGCGAGACGACAACGATGCTACGATGGAGGTCAAGGTGTCGCGCCGGTGGCGATGGTGATCATGGCGGTGCTTCGGAGATGGAGATCACAAGCACAAGATGATGATGACCATATCATATCACTTATATTGATTGCATGTGATGTTTATCCTTTATGCATCTTATCTTGCTTTGATTGACGGTAGCATTATAAGATGATCTCTCACTAAAATTATCAAGAAGTGTTCTCCACGAGTATGCACCGTTGCTAAAAGTTCAGAGTACCCGGACACCACGTGATGATCGGGTGTGATAAGTTCTCGTCCATCTACAACGGGTGCAAGCCAGTTTTGCACACGCAGAATACTCAGGTTAAACTTGACGAGCCTAGCATATGCAGATATGGCCTCGGAACACGGAGACCGAAAGGTCGAGCGTGAATCATATAGTAGATATGATCAACATAGTGATGTTCACCATTGAAACTACTCCATCTCACGTGATGATCGGTTATGGTTTAGTTGATTTGGATCACGTAATCACTTAGATGACTAGAGAGATGTCTATCTAAGTGGGAGTTCTTAAGTAATATGATTAATTGAACTTTAATTTATCATGACCTTAGTCCTGGTAGTATTTTGCAAATTATGTTGTAGATCAATAGCTCGCGTTGTTGCTTCCCTATGTTTTTATATGTGTTCCTAGAGAAAATTGTATTGAAAGATGTTAGTAGCAATGATGCGGATTGGATCCGTGATCTGAGGGTACGTGGACAGAGACTCTTACCTCTCGTTGCTATGCCATCACCATGGTCTTGCGGGTTCGTAGGAAATTTTTTGAAATTACTACGCTCCCCAACAATTGAAGCCGCAAACTTCTTGCACAAATGAATGTTAGGAGAACCTAAAATGATATCATCTACATAGATTTGGCGTAAGATCAAATCACCTTTGTCCCTCTAAGTAAAAAGAGTGGGATCGATCACCCCTCTCACAAAACCATCATCGAGTAAAAACTTCTTAAGATGATCATACCAAGCACGAGGTGCTTATTTGAGGCCATACAAAGCCTTATGAAGTTTATACACATAGTCTTTGTGATCGGGATCAACGAACCCAGGTGGTTGTGATACATATACTTCTTCTTGTAGAGGACCGTTAAGGAAAGCACTCTTCACATCCATTTGATGTAATGTAAAACCATTGAAAGCAGCATAAGCAAGTAAGATGCAAATGGATTCAAGACGGGCAACGGGGGCAAAGGTCTCACCAAAGTCCAAACCTTCAACTTGTGAGTACCCTTGTGCCACTAACCTTGCCTTGTTTCGGATGATTACACCACTCTCATCTTGCTTGTTCTTTGAAAATCCACTTTGTTCCAATGACGTTGTGTTCCGTAGTTGGCCTCTTGACTAATGACCACACTTGATTGCCCTCAAAACTATTCAACTCTTCTTGCATAGCAATGAGCCAGTCGTTGTCTATCAATGCTTCTTGTACCTTGAGAGGCTCAACACTAGACACAGAAGAGAAGTGAGCATAAAATTTTGTCAATTGTTTTACTGCTACCTCTTGAGCACTGCGTTGGATTTCCTTGAAGAGGAAAGGCGATGCAGCACAGTAGCGTAAGTATTTCCCTCAGTTTTTGAGAACGAAGGTATCAATCAGTAGGAGGCTACGCGCGAGTCCCTCGCACCTGCACAAAACAAATAACTCCTCGCAACCAACGCGATAAGGGGTTGTCAATCCCTTCATGGTCACTTACGAGAGTGAGATCTGATAGATATGATAGGATAATATTTTTGGTATTTTTGTGATAAAGATGTAAAGTAAAATAAAAGCAAAGAAAAAGCAAAGGAAATAACTAAGTGATGGAAGATTAATATGATGAAGATAGACCAGGGGGCCATAGATTTCACTAGTGGCTTCTCTCAAGAGCATAAGTATTTTACGGTGGGTGAACGAATTACTGTTGAGCAATTGACAAAATTGAGCATAGTTATGAGAATATCTAGGTATGATCATGTATATAAGCATCACGTCCGAGACAAGTAGACCGACTCCTGCCTGCATGTACTACTATTACTCCACTCATCGACCGCTATCCAGCATGCATCTAGAGTATTAAGTTCAAGAAAACAGAGTAACGCCTTAAGCAAGATGACATGATGTAGAGGATAAATTCATGCAATATGATAACCCCATCTTGTTATCCTCGATGGCAACAATACAATATGTGCCTTGCTGCCCCTCATCACACCGGGAAAGGACACCGCAAGATTGAACCCAAAGCTAAGCACTTCTCCCATTGCAAGAAAAACCAAACTAGTAGGCCAAACCAAACTGATAATTCGAAGAGACTTGCAAAGATAACCAATCATACATAAAAGAATTCAGAGAAGATTCAAATATTGTTCATAGGTAATCTTGATCATAAACCCACAATTCATCGGTCTCAACAAACACACCGTAAAAAGAAGATTACATCGAATAGATCTCCACGAGAGAGGGGGAGAACATTGTATTGAGATCCAAAAAGAGAGAGGAAGCCATCTAGCTACTAACTATGGACCCGAAGGTCTGAAGTAAACTATCACACTTCATCGGAGAGGCTATGGTGATGATGTAGAAGCCCTCTGTGATGGATGAGCTCCGGAACAGGCCCCAAGATGGGATCTCGTGGGTACAAAAGGTTGCGGCAGTGGAATTAGGTTTTTGGCTCCGTATCTGATCGTTTGGGGGTACGTAGGTATATATAGGAGGAAGGAGTACGTCGGTGGAGCAACAGGGGCCCACGAGGGTGGAGGGCGCATACAGGGGTGGACGCCCCCTACCTCGTGCCTTCCTCTTTCGTTTCTTGACGTAGGGTCCAAGTCTCCTGGATCATGTTCGGTGAGAAAATCACGTTCCTGAAGGTTTCATTCTGTTTGGACTCCGTTTGATATTTCTTTTCTTCGAAACTCTGAAATAGGCAAAAAACAACAATTCTGGGTTGGGCCTCCGGTTAATAGGTTAGTCCCAAAAATAATATAAAAGTGAATAATAAAGCCCAATAATGTCCAAAACAGTAGATAATATAGCATGGAGCAATAAAAAATTATAGATACGTTGGAGACGTATCAAGCATCCCCAAGCTTAATTCCTGCTCGTCCTCGAGTAGGTAAATGATAAAAAAGATAATTTTTGACGCGGAGTGCTACTTGGCATAATTTCAATGTAATTCTTCTTAATTGTGGTATGAATATTCCAGATCCTAAAGATTCAAGATAAAAGTTCATATTGACATAAAAATGGTAATACTTCAAGCATACTAACTAAGCAATTATGTCTTCTCAAAATAACGTGGCCAAAGAAAGTTCATCCCTACAAAATCATATAGTTTAGTCATGCTCCATTTTCGTCACACAAGAATGCTCTCTTTATGCACAACCCCGATGACAAGCCAAGCAATTGTTTCATACTTTAGAAATCTCAAACAGATAAACTTTCACGCAATATATGAGCGCGAGCCATGGACATAGCACTATGGGTGGAATAGAATATGATGATGGGGTTTATGTGGAGAAGACAAAAAAGGAGAAAGTCTCACATCAATGAGGCTAATCAATGAGCTATGGAGATGCCCATCGATTGATGTTAATGCAAGGAGTAGGGATACCCATGCAACGGATGCACTAGAGCTATAAATGTATGAAAGCTCAACAAAAGAAACTAAGTGGTGTGCATCCAACTTGCTTGCTCACGAAGACCTAGGGCACTTGAGGAGGCCCATTGTTGGAATATACAAGCCAAGTTCTATAATGAAAAATTCCCACTAGTATATGAAAGTGACAAAATAAGAGACTCTCTATCATGAAGATTATGGTGCTACTTTGAAGCACAAGCGTGGCAAAGGATAGTAGCATTGTCCCTTCTCTCTTTTTCTCTCTCTCTATTTTGTTGGGGCCTTCTCTTTTTTTATGGCCTTTCTCTTTTTTTTATTCCTCACTTGGGACAATGCTCTAGAAAATGATGATCATCACACTTCTATTTATTTACAACTCAATGATTACAACTCGATACTAGAACAAAGTATGACTCTATATGAATGCCTCCGGCGGTGTACCGGGATATGAAATGAACCAAGAGTGACATGTATGAAAGAATTATGAACGGTGGCTTTGCCACAGATACTATGTCAACTACATGATCATGCTAAGCAATATGACAATGATGAGTATGTCATGATAAACGGAATGGTGGAAAGTTGCATGGCAATATATATCGGAATGGCTATGGAAATGCCATAATAGGTAGGTATGGTGGCTGTTTTGAGGAAGATATAAGGAGGTTTATGTGTGAAAGAGCGTACCATATCACGGGGGTTTGGATGCACCGGCGAAGTTTGCACCAACTCTCAATGTGAGAAAGGCCAATGCACGGTACCGAAGAGGCTAGCAATGATGGAAGGGTGAGAGTGCGTATAATCCATGGACTCAACATTAGTCATAAAGAACTCACGTACTTATTGCAAAAATCTACAAGTCATCAAAAACCAAAGCACTACGCGCATGCTCCTAGGGGGATAGATTGGTAGGAAAATACCATCGCTCGTCCCCGACTGCCACTCATAAGGAGGACAATCAAAGAACACCTCATGTTTCAAATTTGTTACATAACGTTTACCATACGTGCATGCTACGGGACTTGCAAACTTCAACACAAGCATTTCTCAAATTCACAACTACTCAACTAGCACGACTTTGATATTATTACCTCCATATCTCAAAACAATTATCAAGCATCAAACTTCTCTTAGTATTCAACACACTCATAAGAAAGTTTTTACTATTCTTGAATACCTAGCATATTAGGATTATTTAAGCAAATTACCATGCTATTTAATACTATCAATAATCTAAGTGAAGCATGAGAGATCAATAGTTTCTATAAAACAAATCCACCACCGTGCTCTAAAAGATATAAGTGAAGCACTAGAGCAAAACTATATAGATCACAAGATATAAGTGAAGCACATAGAGTATTCTAACAAATTCCAAATCATGTATGGCTCTCTCAAAAGGTGTGTACAGCAAGGATGATTGTGGTAAACTAAAAAGCAAAGACTCAAATCATACAAGACGCTCCAAGCAAAACACATATCATGTGGTGAATAAAAATATAGCTCCAAGTAAAGTTACCAATGGAAGTAGACGAAAGAGGGGATGCCTTCCGGGGCATCCCCAAGCTTTGACTTTTTGGTGTCCTTATATTATCTTGGGGGTGCCATGGGCATCCCCAAGATTAGGCTCTTGCCACTCCTTGTTCCATAATCCATCAAAAATCTTTCACCCAAAACTTGAAAACTTCACAACACAAAACTCAACAGAAATCTCGTGAGCTCCGTTAGCAAAAGAAAACAAAAGTAGACTTCAAGGTATTATAATGAACTCATTATTTATTTATATTGGTGTTAAACCTACTGTATTCCAACTTCTCTATGGTTTATAAACTATTTTACTAGCCATAGATTCATCAAAATAAGCAAACAACACACGAAAAACAGAATCTGTCAAAAACAGAACAGTCTGTAGTAATCTGTAACTAACGCAAACTTCTGAAACTCCAAAAAATCATCCAAAATAGGAAGACCTAGGCAATTTGATTATTGATCAACAGAAATTGGAATCACTATTTTATCATGTTCTGGTGATTTATAAAAATTATTTTCGTGAACAGAAAGTTTCTGAAAATTACAGCAAGATCAAATAACTATCATCCAAGAAGATCCTATAGGTTTAACTTGGCACAAACACTAATTAAAACATAAAAACACATCTAACCAGAGGCTAGATCAAAGATTTATTCCTAAACAGAAGCTAAAACAAAAAACTAAAAATAAAATCGGGTTGCCTCCCAACAAGCGCTATCGTTTAACGCCCCTATCTAGGCATAAAAGCAAGGATAGATCTAGGTATTGCCATCTTTGGTAGGCAATCCATAAGTGGGTCTCATGATAGATTCATATGGTAATTTTATTTTCTTCCTAGGGAAGTGTTCCATGCCCTTATTTAATGGAAATTGGAATCTAATATTCCCTTCCTTCATATCAATAATTGCACCAATCGTTCTAAGGAAAGGTCTACCAAGAATAATAGGACATGAAGGATTGCAATCTATGTCAAGAACGATAAAATAAACGGGCACATAATTCCTATTTGCAACAATAAGAACATCATTAATTCTTCCCATAGGTTTCTTAATAGTGGAATCCGCAAGGTGCAAGTTTAAAGAGCAATCATCAAAATCACGGAAATCTAGCAAATCGCACAAAGTTTTGGGAATAGTGGAAACACTAGCACCCAAATCACATAAAGCATAAATTTCATGATCCTTAATCTTAATTTTAATAGTTGGTTCCCACTCATCATAAAGTTATCTAGGGATAGAAACTTCCAGCTCAAGTTTTTCTTCATAAGATTGCATCAAGGCATCAACGATATGTTTGGTAAAGGCTTTATTTTGACTATAAGCATGAGGAGAATTTAGCACTGATTTCGACAAGGAAATACAATCAATCAAAGAGCAATTTTCATAATTAAATTCCTTGAAATCCAAAATAGCGGGTTTATTAGTATCTAAGGTTTTGATTTCTTCAATCCCACTTTCGTCAAATTTGGCATCAAGATCTAAAGACTCCGAATTTTTGGAACGCCTTCTAGGTAAAGGTGGATCATATTCAGTCCCATCATTATCAAGATTCGTATTGCAAAACAAAGATTTAATAGGGGACACATCAATAACTTTTAGATCTTCATCTTTATTTTCATAGAAATCCAGTTTAGCGGCCATCTTATTAACTAAGGTAGCCTGCTTATCCGATATTGCAGCAGTCAACTTCTCAAGACGAGCTATTTGGGATCTTAGACCATAAAATTTTTTAGACATATCATTGAGCTCTTTATTCATATAACTCATAAAACTTTTTTGTTCCTTAAACTCGTTTCTGAAGAAATTATTATGCTCAAATCGCAAAACCATAAAACTCCTGACGTTACTTTCGATCTCTTCTAACCTTTTAAGGTGAAGATCACCAAATCTAGGTAGAGCCATCGCAACAAACAAGCAATCCAACACATGAGCAAACAAAAAGCAAGCGAAAAAGAGGCGAACGGGAAAGAGAGGGCGACTAAAACGGCAAGGGTGAAGTGGGGGAGAGGAAAACGAGAGGCAAATGGCAAATAATGTAATGCGGGAGATAAGGGATTGTGATGGGTACTTGGTATGTTGACTTTTCGAGACCTCCCAAGAAGCGGTGCGAAATTCTTCTTGCTACCTCTTGAGCATCTGCGTTGGATTTCCTTGAAGAGGAAAGGTGATGCAACACAAGAGCGTAAGTATTTCCCTCAGTTTTTGAGAACCAAGGTATCAATCCAGAGGAGGCTACGCACGAGTCCCTCGCACTGACGCCAAAATAAATAACTCCTCGCAACCAACGCGATAAGGGGTTGTCAATCCCTTCACGGTCACTTACTTAGAGTGAGATCGATAGATATGATAGGATAATATTTTGGTATTTTGTGATAAATATGCAAAGTAAAATAAAAGCAAAGTAAAAAGCAAAGGAAATAACTAAGTGATGGAAGATTAATATGATGAAGATAGACCCGGGGCCATAGATTTCACTAGTGGCTTCTCTCAAGAGCATAAGTATTTTACGGTGGGTGAACAATTATTGTTGAGCAATTGATGAATTGAGCATAGTTATGAGAATATCTAGGTATGATCATGTATATAGGCATCACGTCCGAGATAAGTAGACCGACTCCTGCCCGCATCTACTACTATTACTCCACTCATCGACCGCTATCCAGCATGCATCTAGAGTATTAAGTTCAAGAAAACAGAGTAACGCCTTAAGTAAGATGACATGATGTAGACGGATAAATTCATGCAATATGATAAAAACCCCATCTTGTTATCCTCGATGGCAACAATACAATATGTGCCTTGCTGCCCCTACTGTCACTCGAAAAGGACACCGCAATATTGAACCCAAAGCTAAGCACTTCTCCCATTGCAAGAAAAACCAATCTAGTAGGCCAAATCAGACTGATAATTCGAAGAGACTTGCAAAGATAACCAATCATACATAAAAGAATTCAGAGAAGATTCAAATATTGTTCATAGATAATCTTGATCATAAACCCACAATTCATCGATCTCAACAAACACACCGCAAAAAGAAGATTACATCGAATAGATCTCCACGAGAGAGGGGGAGAACATTGTATTGAGATCCAAAAAGAGAGAGGAAGCCATCTAGCTACTAACTATGGACCCGAAGGTCTGAAGTAAACTACTCACACTTCATCGGAGAGGCTATGGTGATGGTGTAGAAGCCCTACGTGATGGATGAGCTCCGGAACAGGCCCCAAGATGGGATTTCTTGGGTACAGAAGGTTGCGGCGGTGGAATTAGGTTTTTGGCTCCGTATCTGATCGTTTGGGGGTACGTAGGTATATATAGGAGGAAGGAGTACGTCGGTGGAGCAACAGGGGGCCCACGAGGGTGGAGGGCGCGCCCTGGGCGGGGCCTACCTCGTGCCTTCCTCTTTCGTTTCTTGACGTAGGGTCCAAGTCTCCTGGATCATGTTCGGTGAGAAAATCATGTTCCCGAAGGTTTCATTCCGTTTGGACTCCGTTTGATATTCCTTTTCTTCGAAACTCTGAAATAGGCAAAAAACAACAATTCTAGGCTGGGCCGCCGGTTAATAGGTTAGTCCCAAAAATAATATAAAAGTGAATAATAAAGCCCAATAATGTCCAAAACAGTAGATAATATAGCATGGAGCAATCAAAAATTATAGATACATTGGAGACGTATCATTTACGAGTGACTCTACCTTCCAAGATGGCGGTGTGGATTTTATCAACATCAACACGACCGGCCACTCGAGGCATGATGGAGGTTAAGGTTTCGCGAGGTTCAACTTCATGTCCATCATCCACGTCCTCAACATATGGATCATTAATGTGTGGTGGAAAATCTTCTTCTTCTTCTTGCACTTGTTGAGGTTCATTGTCAATGATTGCACTTTCTTATTCTTTCCCTTGAGGATGATCTCGTTCTTGATGATTATCATGAAGCGGGACTTGATCATCATTTTGTACTTGGACTACGGGCATTGGTTGAGTAATAGGAACTTGTGTTGGTGAAGCTGTTGAAGTAGCTTGATGATGTGTGAAGCTTCCATCTTCTTCTTCATCGTCATTAGGTTCTTGTTCCATTGGAAGAAGTGCACCGACACCCATGGTCAAGATATCTTGAGAGGAATCTTCTTCACCTACATCACTTAGATCAACTTGCTCCCCATGGGAGCCATTAAATTCATCAAACACCACGTCACAAGTTTCTACAACACATCCATTGGATTTGTTGTAGACTCTATAGGCATGATAATTTGATCCATACCCAACAAATAGGCCTCAGTTGTTTTGGATTGAAATTTCCCTAACCGTTCTCTTTTGTTGAGGACGAAACATTTACACCCAAATACGCGAAAGTACTTGACATTTGGCTTGTTCCCGGTTAGGAGTTCATATGGAGTCTTTTCCAATATTTTGCGGAGGAAGAGCCGGTTTGATGCATGGCATGCAGTGTTGACAGCCTCAGCCCAAAAACTATGTGGCGACTTGT
This sequence comes from Aegilops longissima, assembly GCA_021605205.1. NCBI lineage: Eukaryota > Viridiplantae > Streptophyta > Magnoliopsida > Poales > Poaceae > Aegilops > Aegilops longissima. Next base: position 311,158,739 of record CM038680.1, read on the forward strand.
ATTCATCCAACATGGACCTTGCCATCTCCACAAGTGTTCGGTTCTTCCTTTCTGCTACACCATTTTGTTGGGGAGTGTATGGAGCTGAATATTGATGCTCAATCCCTTCATCACTAAGAAATTCTTCCAAGGTGTAGTTCTTGAACTCAGAGCCATTATCGCTTCTTATTGCCAAGATTTCTTTGTCAAACTTGCGTTGAGCTTGCTTGGCAAAGTCAATGAAGGTGATCTTCGTCTCGTCCTTGGACTTGAGGAAAAAGACCCATGTATATCTTGAGTAATCATCAACAATGACAAGCCCATACTTTTTCCCACCAAGACTATCCCATGACGGAGGCTCAAAAAGATCCATATGAAGGAGCTCCAAGGGTCTTGAAGTAGACACAATATTCTTGGGTGGGTGCTTTGATTGATGTTGCTTCCCGGCTATACATGCACTACACACACGATCTTTCTCAAAAGAGACATTTGTTAGTCCAAGGATGTGATTACCCTTTAAGAGATCTTGAAGATTTCTCATGCCGACATGGGCTAGCCGGCGATGCCATAGCCACCCCTTGTCGGCCTTGGCCATTAGACAAGTTGCATGGTATGTGCTCTCTTTCGAGAAATCAACCGTGTAAAGGTTGCCATCCAACTCTCCAACAAAGGCCACTTCGAGAGTATCTCTCTTAAAGACTTTCACATCCATTAGTCCAAATAGTGTATCATAACCAACAGAAGCCAACTGGCGAACAGAAAGCAAATGATATTTAAGGGATTGGACAAGCATGACATTTGCAAGAGACATGTCATTTGTGATAGCCACCTTACCCAACCCGAGTACCTGTCCTTTTGATCCTCCACCAAACATAATGCTCATAAATGGTTGAATAGCTTCCATGAAATCGTAGATCAATTTGCTATCTCCGGTCATATGATTGGTACATCCACTATCAATCACCCATTTTGCTCCACCGGAGAAGGCAACCTACACACAATTATTACTTGGTTAGAGGCACCCATTTTGCAATGGGACCTCTCAAGTAAGTCACAAGGGTCTTAGGGACCCAAATAGCATAAAACTGAAATGCATTTCGAGGACCAACAAACTTTGCATAAACTTCTCCATCCTTAGTCTTACGAAGTACATAGGATGGAGGCATGAACTCTTTTGGCTTGTTGAGAGTGGGCATGCCCCTTGTGGCCTTCCCACTAACAACCTTACCTTTCTCCTTGTGCCCTTCTTGTACAAAAGTTTCTTTTAGAGGGGTGGTGCACTTTTGAGAGGACATCTTCTTCTTGCTTGTGCTTGGGTCAAACCCGAGTCCCTCTTTGGCAAACACTTCATTGTGTTGGCTCAACACCTCATTAAGATTCTTTTGACCTTGGACACATGTCATGAGCCCTTTTTCGATTTGAGCCTTGAGAAAACGGTTCTCCTCAAGAATAGATGCTAGATCACTACCAGAGTTAGTAGAACAAGCATCAACATTGATAATAGAGGAAGAATAAGCCTTGGCTAGAGTTTCAAGATAAGTAAGCTTGAGTGTCTCAAAACTCTTTGTAAGAAGGGTGAACTCTTCTTCCTTAGTCTTGAGGGACACGGATAGGAGCTCACAATCCTTAGAGAGATAAGCATTATACTTCTCAAGCTTACTTTTATCATTCATCAACTCTTTGCAAGAGTCAATAGCCTTTTTCAAGGAGGCAAGATCTTTAGTATGAACATCAATGTTTGCACCAATTTTTAAGCATAGTTCATCATTTCATGCTTCCTCATATTGGACTTTCCGCTCAAGGATTTCATATTTTTCCTTTTCCTCGGTGACGAGGGTTTCGAGTTCCTTAATGGAAATGGTGTGCTTACTCATCATCTCCATAAGCATACGAAACATAGTGAGCTTCTTTCCTTTAAGGGAGCACATGAACTTATTTAGTTTAGCAAGCATAGTATCATTTATATCATCATCCTCATAACTATCCTCCGCATCAAGATACTCATCACTAGGAGTAGGAGGAGTGAAAAGAGGAGGGTTTGATCGTGGGGTTACCTTTGAAAGATCGTGGATGTCGCCTAGAGGGGGGGGGTGAATAGGCGCTTTAAAATAATTACGGTTTAGGCTTGAATAAATGCGGAAAAAACCTAGCGGTTAATTTGTCAAGCACAAAACCTAAAACAACTAGGCTCACCTATGCACACCAACAACTTATGCTAAGCAAGATAATCAACTATGAGATAGCAAGATATATGACAAATAACAATATGGCTATCACAAAGTAAAGTGCATAAGTAAAGGGCTCGGGTAAGAGATAACCGAGGCACGCGGAGACGATGATGTATCCCGAAGTTCACACCCTTGCGGATGCTAATCTCCGTTTGGAGCGGTGTGGAGGCACAATGCTCCCCAAGAAGCCACTAGGGCCACCGTAATCTCCTCACGCCCTCGCACAATGCAAGATGCCGTGATTCCACTAAGGGACCCTTGAGGCGGTCACCGAACCTGCATAAATGGCAACCCTTGGGGCGGTCACCGAACCCGTACACTTTGGCAACCCTTGGGGCGGTCACGGTGCCGTCAAATTGCTCAGGCGATCTCCACAACCTAATTGGAGACCCCGACGCTTGCCCGGAGCTTTACACCACAATGATTGAGCTCCGAACACCACCAACTGTCTAGGGCGCCAAGGCACCCAAGAGGAACAAGCTCTAGGGTGCCCAAACACCCAAGAGTAATAAGCTTCTCAAACTTCACTTCCACGTATCACCGTGGAGAACTCAAACCGATGCACCAAATGCAATGGCAAGGAACACGGAGTGCCCAAGTCCTTCTCTCCCAAATCCCACCAAAGCAACTAATGCTTGGGAGGAAAATGAGAGGAAGAACGAAAGAAGAACACAAAGAACTCCAAGATCTAGATCCAAGGGTTCCCTCACTTAGAGGAGAAAGTGATTGGTGGAAATGTGGATCTAGATCTCCTCTCTTTCCCTCAAAAACTAGCAAGAATCCATGGAGGGATTGAGAGTTAGCAAGCTCAAGAAGGTCAACAATGGGGGAAGAACACGAGCTCAAAGGATAAGGTTCAATGGGGAAGAAGACCCCCTTTTAAAGGTGGGGAAAAATCCAACCGTTATGCTCATAGCCCGCTCGAGCGGTAGTACCGCTTCGACATCACGGTAGTCTTGCTAGGGGTAGCGGTACTCTTTGCTAAGGGTAGCGGTACTATCGCTATGAAGCGGTACTAAAAAATTACATCCGTGCCTACCACCGCTGGACTTGTGACGAGTTTTTGGTCCCGGCGAAGTAGCCACGAAAGTAGCCATGTAGTACTGCTCCAAGCGGTAGTACCGCTCCCAAGGGAGGTAGTAAAAATTACTTCCGCTCCTACCCATGGTAGTACCGCTGCAGCCTTTTCGAACACCAAAACTACCATAACTTCTGCATTCGGACTCTGAATTCGACGAAACCAAGTTTGTTGGAAAGCTAGAGACAAGGGCTAACACAATCTTGAGAGAAATACCAATAATAAGCAAATGAGAAAAAGCCCAAAAGAAAATGGTGAGAACCCTTCCTCGAAAAAGACCTGTAAAACCTCCAACACCGAAAACATCATAGAAGACGCATGCAAACTCCGTTTTTGATGAACTCAAGCTTATCATAAAGATGACCATAAGCTCTAAGACTCACAAAGAGAACCAAACAAGAACCAAGAAACATGATGCAAGGATGCAATGGTTTGAGCTCCCGACGAACAATACGATCAAGCTACTCACTTGAGAGCCCCCCTTGATAGTACGGCTATCGATCCTATAACCCGGTCTCCCAACTACCACCATGAGACCGGTAAAATAGAAAACCTATCAAGGGAAAACCTTTGCCTTGCACATGATCCACTTGAGCTAGATGATGACGATCTTGTCCTCCTCAAGATGGACCACCTTTCTTGAATGCGTTGGGTCGATGGAGACTAGATGATTGCTCCCCCATACTCCACTATGGGTGAGCCACTCTTCGGCACATCTTCACAAGTCCATTGACACCACAATGGATGGCAAGCTTCAAGAACTTGATCTCTTCGTGATGCTCCACTTGAACTTGCACACGGCAATCTTGATGACGATCACCACTTGATGTCATCCTTTCCATGGGTTGTATGATATCTTCCTCTTGACGCAAGCCCATGGACACGTACCTAACCCCACATAGACTCTCACATAGACCATGGGTTAGTACACAAAGTGCAATGGATAATGCTTACCATACCATGGGATCACTTGATCCCTCTCGGTACATCTTCTACGCTTTGTGAGTTGATCAACTTGATTCACTCTTGACTTAGTCTTGATCAACCTTGAATCTTTTCAACTCGCTTCGTTTGGATGATGTCTTGAAGGTAAACATGAATGATCACACAATCTTCTTCTTCAAGACATGCTTGCAATAAGCTCAACACTCACATGACCAATCTTTTGATAATTCCTTAATAGCACCTTGGTCAACACATAAACTCCTTCAAACCAACACATGGACTTCAAGAAATGCCTATGGACAAATCCTTCAAATATAACTCAATGCAACCATTAGTCCATAGAGAATGTCATCAATTACCAAAACCACACATGGGGGCACCGCATGTCCTTTCAATCTCCCCCATTTTGGTAATTGATGACAGTCACTTTCAAGAGAGTTTATATAAGGAATTATGCATCACCATGCAATGCAACAACCAATAATGCATGCGTATGAGATGCAAATGCTTAGGAACAAAACCAAAGCAAGGAGAAAACTCTGAAGACTTCTCCACAAAACTCTCTGAAACTTCTCCCCCATTGGCATCGATTGCCAAAATGGGTGAAACGCTAAGAAGACCAATATAAAAGGTGTTCCTCCAAAAGTTATGTATTTCTCAACAAGAGAGTGGAATGCCATACACATATCTAAAGGTAATACTTGGAGGAAGATCAACTATATTGAGGCACCAAGATTGCAAAAGAATGATATGCCACAAAGACATAACAAAGAGAGAAACAAGCAATCAAGCAATCAAAAGATACCAATTGAAGCAAGCTATCAAAAGATATCAACTAAACCAACTAGACCAAAGATCCTACGAGCCACATGAAAAAGATATTATGATATGAGCAGAGGATTGTTCTAAAGAAACTAGAGAAGCTCCCCATGATTTGTGCACATCAAGAATTTTTGTATTTGGATACAAAGTGCACAAAATAGGATCATAGCTCCCCCAAAGTCAACAGAAACTAACAACAAGTGCAAGTGAGCATATAGGAAACTAAGCCTAGCGCTTGCAACAAGCACATGGTTGAGCAACATTGTAAACGAGGCAACTTAAGAATAGGCTCAACCAAAATGATGTGTGTGAGTCATGGCAAAGCACATGAGAAGACTAATATACGGATGAGCATAAGCATCAACATAGTCTCGAATGAATGAGATACACGGTGCAAAGCCTTTCATTCTCACACACAACTAGAAAATGGGTTCACAAGCTTACTAATAAGAAAATGGAGAACCTATGCTTGAGACAACCCGTGGTGAAGATAGACGATGAGAGGCTCATCAAGACGAGGGGTACCAATTAAGATGCAAAAGCCTCGTAAAGATGAGCAAGAGGAAAATAATCTTCACCACACAATAGTGCATCAAGATGCAACGATAGAGGACACGCACTCAAGGCAAAAGCTTTCACGGAGCCACCAAAGAAATAACATAAGAAAGACAAGGTGGACGTGAAAGAAAGGATATCAACTAGAGATGTAATTTCTCTCAAGTGTATAAGGTTCTAGGTAGACAAAATCATGATGATATATATCTACAAAGAGGGATGTACACCCGAAATAGTTACAACATGAAGGAACAAGATATCCACAAGGAAGTCATAAATATACCAATAAGATATTTGCTTGAAAGCATAGCACTTGGCTAGATATGGTCTTATTGTATATAAATGAATTCCTACCCATGAACATCAAAGACATCACAACTAGCAACATGAGATCATCGTTGAGATGCTTTGAGAAAGGAAACAAGTATCACAAGAAAGAATGAAATACATGCCATGATACAACCTACACAAGGTTGATGCAAGTAATGTGTGCATGTAGTAGATGATGATACTTATTACCGAGATACCATTGGAAGGATGTAGTAGATACCAATTGAAGGTAGATAGTAGTTCATTGATCATCCTAGCTTGACTCCAATATGCACATGGTGACAACACCTTCCTTGTGAGTGAGCCGAGCATCCAATGCATCTCCAAATCTTCCTATAAGAACAACACAAACTAAACAGTACCCAAACTCATCGGGACCAAATAGTTAGAAACACCAATACATAGGACAAACTCCACATAAATATGTGCATATAGATATGAAAATGAATATCATGCACATCTCATCCAAATTGAGACTAGGTGGAGTTTCTCCCATATATTGAGTCAAAGAAAGAAAGCATGCCAAATAAAATACATGAATAAAACATGCATGCTCAAGACTTCAAAACCCAAAACCAAAAGACAAAGAAATGCCAAGTGAAAAGGATACCAAATGAATAAAACATCACTTGGAGGATATCCATAAAAGATACGTCAAGGAATGAGATATCCATTGATACACTCAAAATAAAAGATATCAAACTCCCAAAAGAGAGGATGGTTCCAAACAAACCAAGCTCTCTACAAAGTTTCATGATAGCACAAAGTACCAAAACGAAAATGGCTTGCCTTCCACCAACACACACTTGATAAGGATCGCAAGAAGAGTGTTCTATAGAGAATAGGATAGCTCCCACAAGACTAGTGCATTATAGAGAATTTGCATTTGAATACAAAATGCACAAGGTGGGATCACCACTTTCACTATATCTAGAAAACACTAGACAAGGACGAGAAAAAAAAAGATCCACAAGTGGTAGGGAAGACAAAGGGAGTTGACACAAACCTTGGCAAGAGAAAAGGCAAAATAAAAAACAAAAGCCAATGTAAAGATGATCAATAAATTCTACCACAAAAGTGAGTACCAATTGTCAAAAGACAAGAAGTAAATTGAAATAATTCCCGGTGGTAGATAGCAAGGATATCCGACATCATCTTCACACCAAACACATGATTGCAGTGTCATGAGATAATACTTTCCCATAGTTCCTTGGCACTTGTGATGTGTATGAAAGGTCTCCTTTGCTTTTCAACCATACCTCTACTTATACACATGATTGCAGTGTCATGAGATTCTTGTCATAAATTTCTCTTGGTGTAGGATTCTTTGGATCAACCACATGGTAACCATACTCCAAGATCTCTAGCATCTCATCGTTTCCATATCGAAGATGATCCTGCATAGCAACTCTCCACAAGGCAAAATCGGAAGTGGCATCAAGTAAAGGAGGTTTGCCTTGAGGTTTATATTTTGGTTTCTCAACTTGGGGTCTTGCATAAAGCCAAGGAACACTAGAGTGTTCATTGCTAGGAGGTTGTTGACCAAGTGACGGAGTAGGAACAATTGAGCTTGAAGCCGCACCACCTAAAAGTGGTGCAAGCACGGAGGACAAAGTGGCTATCCTCATTTGGACCAAGGCCTTAATAGAAGCATCATACTCCTCCTTTTGCTTAGCAAGGGCCTGTTCCAGATCCTCAGAAGTAAAGGTCTTGACTTCAGAAGAAGCCTCGCCTTTATCCTTCGGATCTACAACAAGGGGAGTCCCATCGTGGTTCATCTCGCTCTAGGGCGGTTAAGCCACAAGAATAGAGCACGAGGCTCTGATACCAATTGAAAGGATCGAGATGGACCTAGAGGGGGGTGAATAGGTACAATTACAAATTTTGATTATGACTTAGCAATTTTAGGCAATAATGCGGAATGTGAAGGTGAGCCTAACAATTGCAAGTGTAGTACTAAGTGCTAAGCAAGTAAAGCAAGTATGTAAGTATGCAAGCACAATATGATAAAAGTAAGTGCTAAGAGACACGTAACCACAAGTAGGAGTTAGGGTTAGGAATAACCGCAACTCTAGGAGACGAGGATGTATGCCGATGTTCACTTCCTTGGAGGGAAGCTACGTCACTGTTAGAGAGGTGGATGTTACCACGAAGGCACACCAATGGCACGAAGGCTCACCCTATTCTCCCTTTGAGACAACACCACAGAGGCGTTTCTCAACCACTAGTGGTAGACCTTGGGGTGGTCTCCAAACCCTCACAAACTTTTCCGGGGTAATCACAAAGGTCGATTCCTCTCCGAAAGACTCCTACCGCCTAGGAGTCTCCAACCTCCAAGAGTAACAAGAACGATGGGGAAAAGCTCAATACTTGCTCAAATCATGAATTCCTTTGGTGCAAGGAAGGAGAAGGAGTGGATCTATCACTTGATCGGAGAACTTCTCTCAAATGCTCTCAAATCCCTTGGGGATCTAAGATTTGGTGTGGAGGAGTAGAGAGAGAGAGTGAAATGTGTTCTAGGGTTTGTTCAAAGTGAATGGTCAGCCCTCTCCCGTGGGGAAGAAGGGCTATATATAGTGTGAGAAAGAATATGGCCGTTGTAGTGTAAGTGAATGGGCAGGCCGGACATCCGGCCTAGCAAGGTTCATGGAACAGAACCAGAATCAGAACAGAAAATAGAGGAGCCGGACATCCGGGGGCCAAGCCCGGACATCCGACATGTCAGGAAGGCCCGGATATCCGGCAGATGGCCGGACATCCGGCGCGATCATTAACAGACAACAGAACCTCATAGTTCTATGGGTAGTGGAGCCTGGATATCCGGTATACGGCCCGGACATCCGGCATATCAGGAAGGCCCGGACATCCGGGGAAAACCCGGACATCCGGCGTGTACCCAGAAACCTTCTGGATATGAAGGAGGGGTGAGCCCGGACATCCGGTGCGAGAGCCGGATATCCGGGGAGCAGCCCGGACATCCGGCATGTGGCCCGGACATCCGGCACTCCCAGAGACAGAATAAACCAGAGAGGGTGTGATAGATCAAACAAGACAAGTAGAGGAGATATCATGGCAAGAGCAAGTCTTTTACTAACCCTATCGATCCCCTCTTAATAGTGCGGGATCCTATACTCAAGAAAACAAATGTGAAATCAATTTTTATGCTCCATCCTTGAGTAAAATCACTTGTAAGCTCTTGATCCACACACATAGATGAACCGGGGACTAATACCTGAGATTTACTTGACAACCATTGTTAGTCCCCTACATGTATATTGTCATCAACATCAAAACATGATGTAAGGGCATGATTGCTCTTTCAATTACACCGTGTAACTGTTCTATCTGAGCCTTGCTTCGGTACACCACGTGTACACATCCCCCGTCACACCCCCTCCGTCCTAGGGTTGGCCCGTTTTTTTTTCTTTTTTAACCTTCAAAAAATAGGTGCAAGAGGTAGGATTCAAACTCCCAACCTTCTAGTTTACTTTCACCCCCTATAAACATCTCGGACAACTAACTTGTTGTGTCTAATTACTTGTTTTATTCTTCTTGATGTGCATCTTATTAGTCTAGTTTCTTATTTTTTGGTTTTATATTCTTTTCTTTTTATTTTCTTTTCCGTTTCTTTTCTTTTTTCATATTTCTTATTTAATTTTTTGGATTTTTTCAAATGCATGAATTTTCCAAAAATAGAACTTTTTCAAAATTTGTGAATCTTTTTCAACTTCGTTATTTTTTCTCCAAATTTCATGATTTTTTTCAAATCCACACTCTTTTTCATTTTTACTAATACTTTGGTGAACATTTTCAGTTCATTTACATCTTTATTTTGCATAAACCGTGAACTTTTTTTCAAATCCAGGAACTATTTTCAAATTCATGAATATATTTTAGATTATCAAATATTTTTCCAGAAAAGATGTGTCTTTTTTTCTTTTTTGGTTCGTATTTTGTTTCCTTTTCATTTTTTTTATTTTAAATTTTCCTAAAATGCTTGCACTTTTGTTAATTTGTTCAAAAATTCAAAAAATGTTAGTTTTCCAAAAACAATTCAAAAAAAACAAATATGCTTATTTTAATAAATTGTACATAAATTCTAAATAAAATACCCATGCCTTCAAAAACTGCTAAGAATGTCGTCGCCTAGTTGGACCAAGGCCTAAGCGTTTTTTTCTATTTTTTTGTTTTCTTCTATTTTTCCGTTAATTCATTTTTCTTCTTTTTGAACTTTATTATCATTATTAAACCTGTCCAGAAATTTGAAATATTTTTTGGAATACCAAAATAACAATTTTAAGTAAGTTTTTTCAAAAGCATGAATGGGCCGGCCCAGCGCGGAAGGGTGACCGTTCATGTACAACGTATACGTAAATATGACAATCATGCCCTTTCTTATGAAGGGGTTTAGGCTAATCTCAGACGTCCTTGTGTTTAGGGGCGTGTACCGAAGCAGAAGTGCTTCTGACAATCCTGCTTTCATATCCAATGCTACAAAGAGTTTTATGTAGGGCAAACCAAAAAGAAAGCGAAGGAAAGGAAAAAAGGGTAGGAATTAGGAGTTAGGAAGCACGAAAGAATATTATAGGTAAAAAAAGGATCCTATATGAAGGTCCAGCGACTGGTAGTGAGCTAGATTTTTCTTTTGAGAAAACTATGGATAGCTACGAACGCATTCTATATGGTGATATACATGTATCTTCTAAGCGAGTGTGTATGGGTAGAGTGGAAACTGTGAGAGATGGAAATGGGATTATCACACCCGTAGCTAAGGAGGTTGAGGAGAAAGAAGAGGCCTATGGGCAGCACATAAGGGAATCGGTTGGAGATAATGGCGCATCGGCGGCCTCCGAAGAGGAGGTACGCCGGGCCAAATGAGAATAATAGGTTGGAATTGTCATGGTATGCTCTCACCCACGGCAGTTCACGACCTCTTGGATCTTAAGGGGCGCACCAAGGCAGAGTTAATTTTCCTTTCAGAGTTTCATTTAAATAAATGTAAAGTCGATGAGCTTCATTGTGTTTCAGATTTCGATTCAATGTTTGTAGTTGAGAGCGATGGCTGGGCAGGTGGCCTTGTCTTGTTTTATCATAAGATGAATAAAGTTGATTTGAACTATGTGTCGAGTAATTTTATTGATGTTCTTTTTATGAATGAGAATACTGTACAGTGGCATTTTATGAGTTTCTATGGCCATCCGAACTGGAGCGATCGTGTCTTGTCGTGGAATGATATTCGTAACTTGCACAACAAGGGCGATCACCCCTGGGTGGTTTTGGGAGATTTTAACAAAATTTTACTCTCGTCGAAAAAAGAGGGAGAGAATGCGAGACCAAATGCAATGATGAGAGAGTTCCATAATTGTTTGGGAGAGTGTGGCCTCGAAGATATGGGATGTATGAGTGATTTGTTCACATGGAGGAGAGGCGAAATCACAAAAAAATTGGATCGAGCGATTTGTAATGTGGATTGGGCAAATAAACTTCCTCGGGCTGCGGTCATAAACGAAGAACATATACACTCGGATCATCATACTCTCATTTTAGACACAGAATATTTTGATGATAAATTTTTTAATCGCCCAAAGAGTCGAGTGAAACAATTTGAAGCTCGATGGCTCAAAGAAGAGATGGTTATGGAAATTGTACATACAACATGGGACAAAGCCAAGATGTTGGGCGTCAGGTCGTCTCTAGCTGACCATACACGAGCGGCGCATGTGGATTTACATACGTGGGATCGTGATATTCTAAAGGGTCCGAAGAAAACTAATAAACTAAAAAAAGATTTAGAAATGATATGGAGGAGACCTATAAATGCGGACTCCCTTGCGCGTCAAAAGGAGACTCTTGTCCTTATTGAAAATCTGTTGGAAGAAGAAGAGATATACTGGTTACAACGGCGTCGAGCAAACTGGCTATTGCATAGTGACCACAATGCCATTTTTTCCTTAATGCGGCAATGGCTAGAAAGAAAAGAAATTAGATAAAAAATTGCTTGATGATAATGGTGTTTGGGTAAAAGACACGGAGATGAAGAATCACATTATGGGGTACTTTTCTAACCTTTTTACCTCAGAAGTTAATTAACTGAACCAGGAGGTTCTCTCTCTTGTCAAAAGAAAAGTAACAGATGAACTGAATAGTGCTTTTCTCGCCCCCTACATGGCAGAGGAGATTTGGAAGACCCTATTTGATATCGGTGATTTAAAGGCACCGGGTCCTGATGTCCTACACGCCATTTTTTACAAAAGATTCTGGTCTATGTTGGGGATGACCTAACTAAATAGGTTCTCCAAGCGATGAATACCTGCTCCATACCCAAAGGTTGGAACGATACTGCAATTGTAATGATCCCAAAAGTTAACTCTCCGAAAAAGGTGACTGAATTTAGACCGATCAGTTTATGCACACTACTGCAAGATGGTGCTAACGCGACACTATAATCAGGGACCCTTCGAAAACTGTGTGCGATGCAATGATCGCAAATAGTGGTGTAGAAAAACCGTCAGAAATGTATAAAACGTTTGCGATAACGGATGCATCAAACACGGTTCAGATTTTAGTTACGTGTGCGATGAAGGGCATAGGGTTCAGTTCAATTAACTGTTTGCGATGAGGAGGAACAAAAGAAACGGGCAGCCATATGAAGATGTGTGCGATGTACAACATACGGTTCACTCGGATGAACTATTTGTGATTAGGCAACACAAAAGAAACAGACAACCCGATCAAGGTGTGTGCGATGTACAACATACGGTTCACTCGGATGAACTGTTTATGATTAGGAAAGAGAACAGAAACGGTTCAATATAACAAGATGTGTGTGATACGCGGCAAACAGGTCTGTAATCAGAAATATGTGCGAAGAACGATAATAACGCATACGATTGCTTCTAATAAGACGTATGTGATATGCTCTATCTACACAACATCTATTGGCCATTATGGGACGGGCGGTCATCCGCATACGCCATAAGGATGCGAAGAGGCATTCTTATCAGCAAGGACTAGCTGTTCCACCAGTAGCTCATGTAAGAAAACTATCAAGTTAAGTGTGCTCAGGCTGGAACAACCATCAGATGGGTGACTGGATGTGAAGTTGTGTCGATGTTAAATTAGGTGATGGGATGGGTCATTTCGGTCAAATGACCGAAATGCCCCATTCTCAGCTAATTTAACCTCGAGGTCCTTGTTTTTTATTTATTTATATTTTTTAACACATATTAAAGAAGGTTTACAGCATTACTTTTTGACAATGTGCGATACGTGGCATACAGTTGATCCATCTGACCTATCTGTGATGGAATAGGCCGTGTGTGTTGTGGGAAAACGCTTGCTAGTATTCAACTGTTTGGGATTGATCAATTCATCACCACGGGATCCCTAGTGTGGTTCGTGTTCATCTGATCATCATCTACTTCTTGTGCTAGCTCGATGCTAAGTTTCCATTAATTGATGGCGTTTTATGAACACGCCACCGTTTCCCGCCATTTCCTCACCTGTTTCCCGCCACCCTGCTATATTGCGCTTAGGGGGCGCACGACACACGAAGGCGACAAGCGCAACCTGTAGCACATCCACCTTTTCCAAGCATGCCAACCCACCAAAGCGCCGCCTCTGCCATCAACCTCGTCGACGAGGAAAATGAGCAGGCGCCACAGCCCGTCGAGGCCGAGGTGCTCCCCGGCAACGCGATGGACGACGATGTGTTGCTCGTCATTGCCAAGGTTGAGTAGACCTTTGGTGCATGGCGCTTGAGCGCCGCAGATCAAGATAGGCATGTCAGCGCCAACAGGCTGCAGCTCGCCGCACAACATGATTGATGGCGCGCCGCGGAGCAAGCTAGGTGCGTCTGCGCCGATAGTCCGCGGCTCGCCGCACGACGAGACCCTTGGAGCGCCGCAGAGCGAGAGGTGCGGCGCGCCGCACAACAAGAGCGGATCCATTGGTGCTTGCCTGCTGCCGACACGGCGTCGCAGCTGGGTACACGTCCCGTCAGTACCACCATTCCTCGCCAGGAGTGGGCAGAGGCCCTCAGCGCCGTACTTGCACCAGATGTCGGCCACGCCGTACTTGCACCAGACGCCCGCCGCGCCGTTCGCATGGGTGTCGCCGTTCGCCTTGTCCGCGGCCCGCTGGATGCCAACGCGCTGGTCCGTAGGCTCGACCGCCTCCTTGGCCCAGGTGTCCACCTGCACGTAGTAGAGGAACATGGCCGTCACATCCTCGAGCTGGTGATCTACGATGAAATAGCCAACTTGGAGCTCGAGATCGAGCTCCAGATGTACCGCGAGCGTGTCGACCGCCTCGGACGAACGTCTGCACGAGTTCAGGCAGAGCCAAGAGCTACCTTAGGCAAGGGCTGCTGGTCATGGTCTCTTGGACGCGTTTTATTTTGAAAAGTTGTTTCGACGTGGATAGTTTTGTATTCACAACAATCATAGTATTGCTCTGTTTCAATGTATGTACTCTGTTTTCCATTCTTATATGTTATGTTTCAATGTGTGTATATACGCTTTCCATTATGTATATGTGGATGATAACAGCAAGATTCAAATTAGTATACAAAACAGATATGAAATGGAATTCATAATATATATATATATATATATATATATATATATATATATATATATATATATATATATCAATTGTTTATTAAATCATCACAGAATATATATATATAAAATATCATCACATATACGTGATGATACTTAACTACTAGGTACAATGCATAAAATTGAAAACGAACAATACTAAAACTAATAATCCCTCCTCGGGCCAGTATTCCGGCAGCCCCTCGCCAGCATCTCCCTGATGCACACATCTTCCCAGTGCGGAGGCAGTACTTTGACTCCTCCACCTCGCAGCGCTTGACGTACCGATCTGCCTCTTGCTGGTGGACGCGCGCGACCGATCTTGCCATTTCGTTGGGCGCCCACCGAAGCTCCTCGTCGATGGCACGCTGGAGCTTATCGGCCCACCTCCACGCAGCTACAAGGTGCCCAGCGCCTATGACCTTCCTCGTGAAGTACCCGTTTTCGTACACCTCCTCGGCACGACGACGCGCCTGCCCCCAAAGCTCCACCGCCTCCTTTTTCCAGGCGGCATCACGGGCTTCACAGGCCGCCTGGTACCTGGCTTCCTCCTTCGCCATCTCCTTCTTGAACGCCACTTGCCTGGCTTTCTCAGCCGGTGGTAGCGACTTCCACGGACAAAGATTGGACTGGCCCCAAAACCAACCCAAAGTTGGGGGGGGGGGGGGTGGGTCTGGCGCAACCTCGTCAGGCGGCGCGTAGGGGTCCTCGTCACTACTAATCGAGTGAGCGTCCTACGGGGGGCGGCGACTCCTCGTCCGCGCATGGGTAGACCGGCGGCGCCATGGCAGAGATTTTGAGAGAGAGAGAGTGAGCGAGGGAAGGATGTAGATGAGAATGCAGGCGGGACGGCGTGAGCAAGGTAGTATTTATTGGCGGCCAGAATCTAGATCGACGGGGACAGTACACACGTCGGTCGCAGAAATTTACGGGTACTGTAGTTTGAATTACACACAATTCCCGCAGCAAATCCGTGTGTGAACATAATAGCTGACAGTTTCCAATACAGAACCTGTCTGATTAATGGTCCCCGCCAATCACCTACCAAACCTCGAGCCGCGAGATAGAGTGCCAATCGTGTGGGGGTCGGTTGTCTTGCCAGATCTTTACATTTTCTTTTATGAACACCAGATATTTACATCGTCTAATTTTTTTAACTTGCACACAAGTACACAAAAATATGATTTTTCAAACCGTTTTGGTTAGGCGTTGCATGTAGATGTAGTTCAAATTTGAATTACGGTCATTAAATGGTTAGAAAATCACTTAAATGTCTCTAAAAGGTCAAATGACTCCTGAAAATTTTCAAATTTTCACATGATAGTTGTATTAGTGCACGTTAAACGTAGGAAAAAGTTTGAAGGCTGTAAGAGGAAGCTATCTCCCGTCCGTCAGCAAACATGCATTGTTCCCTCTCGGAACCACGAACCTTCTAGTGAGTTGTTCCGGTTTGTGAGGGGTGTGTGTCCAAACTTTTATTAAATAGGCCAGTTTTTTTTACCACATCATCTTGGTGGCATGACATTAAATGAAGCAAGGTTTCATGTTTTTCTGATCATTTTTTAATTTTTTGGAATTAAAATGCCATGGCATGCACTCCATGCATGTGCCCATGCCTTGACACCAATATGTTTGAAAATTCATTCGAATTTACTGCATATGGAATTAACTCGCACACAAGTACATAAAATATGATTTTTCAAACCGTTTTGATTAGGCGTTGCATGTAGATGTAGTTCAAATTTGAATTACGGTCATTAAATGGCTAGAAAATCACTTAAATGTCTTTAGAAGGTCAAATGACCCCTGAAATTTACCAATTTTTTACATGACAGTTGTATTAGTGCACGTTAAATGTAGGAAAAAATTTGAAGGCCGTAAAAGGAAGCTATCTCCCGTTCGTCACCAAACATGCATTGTTCCCTCTCGGAATCACGAACCTTCTAGCGAGTTGCTCCGGTTTGTGAGGGGCGTGTGTCCAAACATTCGTCAAACATGCCAATTTCTTTACCACATCATCTTGGTGGCATGACATTACATCAACCAATGTTTCATGTGTTTCTCCATGCATACGTATGCATGTGTCCATGTTGTGAGACCAATATGTTTGAAAATTCCTTCTAATTTACTGCACATGGAATTAACTCGAACACAAGTACACATATATGATTTTTCAAAATGTTTTGGTTAGGCTTTGCATGTAGATGTAGTTCAAATTTGAATTACAGTCATTAAATGGATAGAAAATCACTTAAATGTCTTTAAAAGGTCAAATGACCCCTAGAATTTTCCAAAACTTCACATTACAGTTGTAGTAGTGCACGTTAGACGTAGAAACAATTTGAAGGCCGTAAGAGGAAGTTATCTCCCGTTCGTCATCAAACATGCATTGTTCCCTCTCAAAACCACGAACCTTCTAGCGAGTTGCTCCGGTTTGTGAGGGGTGTGTGTCCAAACTTTCGTCAAACATGCCAATTTCTTTACCACATCATCTTGGTGGCATGACATTACATCAACCAAGGTTTCATGTGTTTCTGATTGTTTTTTAATTTTTTGGAATTAAAATGCCATGTCACTCCATGCTTAATTGTGTCATAGCCGTTAGACCAATATGATTGAAAATTCCTTCCAATTTACTGCACATGGAATTAAATCGCACACAAGTACATGAAATATGATTTTTTAAACCGTTATGGTTAGCTGTTGCATGTACATGTAGTTCAAATTTTAATAACGGTCATTAAATGGCTAAAAAATTACTTAAATGTCTTAGAAGGTCAAATGACCCCTGCAATTTTCCAAAATTTGACATGACAGTTGTATTAGTACTACAAAATTTCTTGTTCATTTAAAACACCATCCGTTAGCACTTTATTCCAAATTCGTCTTTCACAGCTAATAAAAAATATCTACAACATCACACACAATTGTTTTCTAGGAACCGTTTGCGATGAAAATATCTGGGTCTATTTAAGTCTCCCTCCTTAAGCTTCGCCGGCTCGTCTGCTATAGTGCCGACAACCCCCGAATCCACGAATCCCGGTCCCCATTCCCGCACCACCTTCTTGTGAAGATGACGCCGTGGAAACGCTTCGTGAAGGCCCATACGATGGCCGCGTCTCGCCTGCACCGAGAGCGCGGCCACCTATGCCGAGAGTGCCGCCACTTCTGCATTGAGCGCGGCCGCTTCTGCCGAGAGGGCGTCTGTGGCAGCTGACAGGGCAGCTGCAGCTGCTGCTGCAACGGCGGCTGCAAACGCCGAGAGCGCTCGAGCTACCGTCCGTGCCGCTGATGTCGCCCTGGCCCGGGTCAAGGCCATCCACGCCAAGATCGAGGATGCTGTTGGGGAACGTAGTAATTTCAAAATTTTCCTACGCACACGCAAGATCGTGGTGTTGCATAGCAACGAGAGGGGAGAGTGTGTCCACGTACCCTCGTAGACGAAAGCGGAAGCGTTAGCACAACGCGGTTGATGTAGTCGTACGTCTTCACGATCCGACCGATCAAGTACCGAACGCACGGCACCTCCGAGTTCGGCACACGTTCAGCCCGATGACGTCCCTCGAACTCCGATCCAGCCGAGTGTTGAGGAAGAGTTTCGTCGACGACGGCGTGGTGACGATGATGATGTTCTATCGACGCAGGCTTCGCCTAAGCACCGCCACGATATTATCGAGGTGGACTATGGTGGAGGGGGCACCGCACACGGCTAAAAGATCAATGATCAATTGTTGTGTCTATGGGGTGCCCCCTGCCCCCGTATATAAAGGAGCAAGGGGGGAGAGGCAGCCGGCCAGGAGAGGGGCGCGCCAGGAGGAGTCCTAGGACTCCCTCCCTTCCTTGTTGGATTAGGAGAAGGGGGAAAGAGGAGAGAGAGAGAGGAAGGAAAGGGGGGCACCGCCCCCCCTCCTTGTCCAATTCGGACTAGAGGGGGAGGGGGCGCACGGCCTGCCCTAGCCGCCTTTCCTCTTCTCCACTAAGGCCCATGTAGGCCCATTAAACCCCCGGGGGGGTTCCGGTAACCTCCCGGTACTCCGGTATATATCCGATAACCCCCGGAACCATTCCGTTGTCCGAATATAGTCGTCCAATATATCAATCTTCATGTCTCGACCATTTCGAGACTCTTCGTCATGTCCGTGATCACATTCAGGACTCTGAACTACCTTCGGTACATCAAAACATATAAACTCATAATATAACTGTCATCGAAACTTTAAGCGTGCGGACCCTACAGATTCGAGAACTATGTAGACATGACCGAGACACGTTTCCGGTCAATAACCAATAGCGGAACCTGGATGCTCATATTGTCTCCCACATATTCCACGAAGATCTTTATCGGTCAAACCGCATAACAACATACGTTGTTCCCTTTGTCATCGGTATGTTACTTGCCCGAGATTCGAGCGTCGGTATCTCAATACCTAGTTCAATATCGTTACCGGCAAGTCTCTTTACTCGTTCCGTAATACATCATCTCGCAACTAACTCATTAGTTGCAATGCTTGCAAGGCTTAAGTGATGTGCATTACCAAGTGGGCCCAGAGATACCTCTTCGACAATCGGAGTGACAAATCCTAATCTCGAAATACGCCAACCCAACAAGTACCTTTGGATACACCTGTAGAGCACCTTTATAATCACCCGATACGTTGTGATGTTTGGTAGCACACAAAGTGTTCCTCCGTAAACGGAGTTGCATAATCTCATAGTCATAGGAACATGTATAAGTCATGAAGAAAGCAATAGCAGAATACTAAACGATCGTGTGCTAAGCTAACAGAATGGGTCAAGTCAATCACATCATTCTCCTAATGATCTGATCCCATTAATCAAATGACAACTCATGTCTATGGCTAGGAAACATAACCATCTTTGATCAACAAACTAGTCAAGTAGAGGCATACTAGTGACACTCTGTTTGTCTATGTATTCACACATGTATGATGTTTCCGGCTAATACAATTCTAGCATGAATAATAAACATTTATCATGATATAAGGAAATAAATAATAACTTTATTATTGCCTCTAGGGCATATTTCCTTCAGATGCACACGCCAAGATATTCGAGGCCACCTCGGACTCCAGCATGCAACCCACGTCTGAAAAGGCGGCGGTGGCCATGGAGCACCTGCTTCCTCATGAGGTCGCTGAGCGGGAGCTGGAGATGCACGAGGCGGCGGAGATCGAGGAGCGCCGGGAGGAGGAGTTGCGCGTGGCTGAGGTCGAGGTAGAGAAGAGTCTGTCCGTCAAGAAATCGGCGGTGGAGTACCAACGCGACTCTGGCACAACCACTACTACGAGTACTACAACCTTGAGGGCGGCGCCGAGGACGAGGACTCGGTCGACTTCAGCAGGGGGGACGTGAAGTCCACCAACGGCGGCATGTCGCCAGGACAAGTCATCGATGTCTCATCTCACACCGGCGATGCATAGGCCGGCGCGGCGGCGGATTTTTAATTATGCGTACTTAGGCTTTGTTTTTAATGCTGGTCTTTTGTTATAGCAATGTTTAGGTCAACCGACTCTGTGTAATTACTAAAATTGCTCGATTCAGTAAGTGTGATCTGTTTGTTGTACGCTCTTTTGTGTGCCCAAATTAGCAAGCGATGTTAAATTATAAAATGACGTACGTGGAGAAATTTCCACCAAAATTTGAATTATCGAACTCATCCCATGCGCGTAAAGCAGAAGAATTGTTTATGATGCACACAATCGTTCAAAGTGAATGGTCCGGCGGCATCGCGTGCGTTCAAAGTGAATGTGCCCATGCCTTGAGATGAAAATTTGAATTATCAAACTCATTCCATATGCGTAAAGCAGAAGAATCGTTTGCGATGCACACAATCGTTTAAAGTGAATGGTCTGGCGGCACCGCGCGCAAAGTTTCCCTCCATATTTCCAAAATTTTGGCCTACCGCCAAAATATCTACCCCCGCCCCCTTCCCCCCTTCCCCACCCCCTTTTCTCCCCGACCACAAGTCACATTTCCCCTATTTCCTCCTTCCTTCCTTCCTTGCTAAGCTATAGCCGCTTCCTCACTCTCGCCATCTCGCATCCTACCGCCGGGGTCGCCATAGTCTTCTTCAAAGACATCTCCAGCGGTTCCTCCTCCGGCGACTACTCCTTCACCACCCGGGTATGCCTGTCTTCTCTCTCTCGGGCCGTGACTTGGAATGAAGGATTTTTACCTGGAGGTTGATTTGAGTCATTTCTTCCTCTTGTAGCTCCCTAAGACCATCAGTGGCAACGAATGGAGCGGGGTGGCTGAAGCTCTATCTGCTCGTTGTCACCATCAATCTCCATGTGTGAAGTTACTTGCGTTTGATTCTGTGGACTTTGGGGGGAAGTTTCTGGCATGTGCAGAGAAGGTTAGACCCTCTTCCGTTGTTACAAATCATTTGTTAGATGTGATTCAGATACTGTCACGGTCCCAACCCATTCATACCACACCTTTCAACCAAACGCATCCTAAGATAATGTCATAGTTTGTACCTAGTATCTTAAATTGTTGCCATCTCATCAGCGGTGCCATTAGAAAATTATTTGGCATCGCTTCAGAAGTTTGTGCAGCCAACTTTGATCCACACATCCGAGCAGCCAAGCAGTAAAATACTAGATCTTTATGGCACGAAGGATCTGGGCATCGGAGCAACTACGTGCTCCGGAGTCCGGGTCCCTGATTTTTTTTCCCTTGCATCGGCTCGCCAGTTCAGGGCACCGGTGCGAAATGTAGCAACAATTTTCTTTACACCAATTTTGGCATACTTAGTGGACGACCTTAGTGCTATTAGTTCTATGTTACTAAATTTGTGCATGTACACACCTGTTAGTATCAATTTGCTGTCATCCAAACATCGTTGCTATGTTGTTGCGGTTATATTTACCTTCCTCATAAAATGTTTAATTTGTTATTTATTGTACATGAGTAAGAACTTGTAGCATCGTTGTAGTTAACTATAGCTTCTGATGTTCCAGAATTTGGTTGTTGTCTCAGTACCAATTATTTCATTTGCACATTGATCTTTTTGAGAAGATATGTCATTATTAACATGTTTCTTCAGTTTTTCAAAATAAGCATTGGTGATTTTCTATGTTGCTATAAACCCATTTCCCCTACAATTGTTACTGATCGAGTTTTAAATATTATAGGATGAACGGAAGTGTTCTTACTTGGAGTGGGTTGATCAAGAGTGGCCACAGTCTTTGAAGATGTGCCTAATGAAGCTCTGGAGCATGTATGAGGAAGTGAACACAGCTAGGCTTAGAGAAAGTCTTGTCAACGCTGAAGCATATTTCCAAATGCGGGATAAAAAGTTGAAGGTGGAGAATGAGCTCAGATTTAAAAAAAAAGACTTTGCTAAGATTGTGTTGGCGAAGGAGGAGGCACTTTCCCAGTTGGCCCGTGCAAAATGGGTTCTTACTGAACTAAAAGCAGAGGTGGATAAGACGAGCCTGGATGATCTCGATTAGGGAAATGAATATATTGTTCTTATGAAGTTGAACTAGCTATATGTTGTACTGTGATGTTATAATATATTTATGTGCTTGATATGAAATTGGCAAATAGCTGTTCGATATGAAATGTGAATTTGCGTCATACTGGAATTATTAATTGTAAACTAATAAACCTGCTAAATGTGTCATGGACCTTTGCAAACGGTTCTATAGTAAAAACGGTTGCAATGGATAGCCCAATGCCACACAGTTTTCTTCATCAAATCGTGTGTGATATAGTTGATAAAAGCAAACAGTTAACCAAGGAAGACCGTGTGTGATAGTTACACCTTTCACGCACGAGCCTACACATAAAACTGTGTGGGATTTACGTCCGAACGGAAACGTTTTCCCTGGATTGACTGTGTGGGATGTACATAAGAACGGAAACGTATTTCTTGGATTGACTATGTGTGATATACATACGAACGGAAATGTTTTTCTGGGATTCACCGTGTGGGATGTACATACCTACGGAAAAGATTTTCTCGGATTACTGTGTGGGATGTACATACCTACGGAAATGATTTCTGGGATTCACCATGTGGGATGTTGTCAGGACCCCGATCCCAAGTCACATCGATCTAGCCGGTAACACCTCATATCACTTTGCGGCCTCACGCACGGTATTCCCACGGGTGTCGCCTTACCATGGCCCGGGACCGTTTGCGCCTTTTGGCTCATGTATATGATAGTGTCGCTAGCATCCATATGACAGAGAACCCGGGCCGACATGACTAGTCGTGAACCCAAAGTGGCACTAACTTATAGGGACAGGCATACATGAATCAACATCGAGCATGTCGGTCAGCAGCGTGCGAATCCGGGTTGTAGCACTGGGCTAACAGGACTCCGGATGTCACCGCGTGACATTTCCCCGAAGGGACGGAACGTGAACGCAAGTGAATCACATGCCGCCGATCAAGTGTTCGGAGCGGTAGTCTTTGGGCTAGCGGGACTCGTGAACCGGGCTATAGCGGACTACCATGGCTCATGGAAGCACAAGACTACATTTCCCCATAAGAGAGGCTACCAAGGATAAACAACTAGGTTGTCGCATCCCACACATACCAAGCATTTCAATCATACACACAATATGCTCGATATGTGTAAATACAACATGGCATCACAACATAACTCTACGACTCAAGTATTTATTCATTAGGATCCGAGGAGCGAGATATTACAAACATGGGTCTCATGACCCAACATTCAGAGCATACAAGTCAAAGCACACGCGGAAGCTTAACATGTCTGAGTATAGACATCTACAAATGAAAAAGGCTGAGAAGCCTGACTATCTATCAGATCCTGCCGAGGGCACAAGATCGTAGCTGAGGTATCCAGCTAAACGTCAAAGTCCACACGGAACTACTAGCGAGACTGACGTCTCTCTGCAAAACATAAAATAGGCAAACGTGAGTACAAATGTACCCGTCAAGACTTACATCAGAACTAACTACATATGCATCATTGTCAACAAAGGGGGTGGTGGAGTTTAACTGCAGCAAGCCAGCTTTGACTCGGTGGCTATCCTGATCTACGACTGCAAAGAGGTGACGCACACGAGTCCACATATTCACCATATCAATACACCACTATGGATCCGCTCCTGTCTCCCTACGAGAACGCCATCCATAGCACTCACGCTTATCTTGCGCATTTTAGAGTATCCACTTTCACTTGTCTATGAACTGTTATAGGCAACCCAGAAGTCCTTTACC
Source organism: Aegilops longissima (assembly GCA_021605205.1). NCBI lineage: Eukaryota > Viridiplantae > Streptophyta > Magnoliopsida > Poales > Poaceae > Aegilops > Aegilops longissima. The sequence goes on from CM038680.1 coordinate 311,182,502, forward strand.
GTGGACACGGCTATTCGAATAGATCATTTATAACCCTGCAGGGGTGTACCTCTTCACACATGTTTCCACCACTTAGCGTCTACACACGACATGTGCTCGGCAGACTTCAAGCAAAATCCGACGTGGGTGTAGACCACGACCTGACTAACCACACAAGTCTCTAGTCTTGGTTTATCGCCTATTCGGGTTCCATCCGCGAGGAGATCCGGCGGAGTTTCGCCACAGCCCCAAACGATGTGTGCGGGGTTCCCGAGACACCAAACAGGCGCTCGGTACACCGGCCACAGTGTATCTACCGCATCATAGCCCACCCCTAGGGTCAGCGCCACGCACGGCCTCCAACACATATCCTACAAACACCGAAACTAGTTGCAACTCCGGAAAGAGGACAAGGCGGTTAATAAGTCGGCGGGGTCATATTTCAGGCCCAACGTGTGGTAGTAGCTGTTCATGGATCACAAACACGAACTCAGTTCTCGAGGGCGGCTTTGATGAGACAACCCACCATGTACTCCTACATGGCCTCTCACCGATACCTTTACCAAATCGTGTTCACACACTTAGCTCTCAACAAGAGGACATGTTCACACACCTCCGATTCATCCCCGATGAATCGACTGACTCAACTCTAAGCAAGAGCAGGCATGACAAACAAGCATGAATGAGTAGGCACATCAGGCTCAAACAACTCCTACTCATGCTAGTGGGTTTCATCTATTTACTATGGCAATGACAGGTCATGCAGAGGATAAAGGGTTCAGCTATCGCAGCAAACAATGATGAATCGTTGTTGTCCTAATGCAGTAAAAAGAGAGCAGGAGCGAGAGAGTGGGATTGTATCGAGAATGAACAAGGGGTTTTGCTTGCTCGGCACTTCGAAGATAATATAGTTCTTCATCGGTGTCATCGAATAATCGTCAGAACGTCGTCTACTGAGAGGGGACAGTCACCGACAACAGAGAAAGAACACAATCAATGCAATGCGACAATATGATGCTTGATCATGACTTGGCAATATGATGTGAGCTGAGCTAATGCAGCTAGCAATGATTTAAATGAAGTTGGTTTGAACCCAAGGTTCAAAATCAAAGTCCATGTAAGGCATTTCAAATGCCATTTATTCAAATTGTCTTATAAAGCAACTTTAAGTTGTTCAAACATGCATAGAAATGGTACAGATGGATAGATTGGATTTTTCTGATCATTTTTCATATATAAATTATTTCATTTGGAGTTACGGTTGAATTACTATGATTTTTAGAAGTTTAGGCAATTTCCTGGATTTTCTAATTATTTAGAAATAAACTAATTCCAGAAAATGCATTACTGCATCAGCACTACGTCAGCATGACGTAAGCGAGTCAACAGGGCAGCCCAGGTCAAACTGACCAGTGGGTCCCGCATGTCAGTGCCATAGTCTAACTAGTTTTTGGTTAGTCTTAATCCTAACTTAATTAGCAGGCGGATCCCATTTGTCATCGACCTAGAGTGGTCAAATTGGGCCCACCCGAGGTCAACTTGGTCAGCGGGGTCAAACCCCTGGTCAGCAGGTCAAACCCGCCGGTGACTCGACATCGGCGAGGCTCGTAAAACGCCCACAGGGCACGAACGAGGCCGTTCTTGGGATCGTTGGAGAGCCCTTGCAGACGCGCGTCGAGTGGTGGTGGAGTTGGACCAGATGGTCGCCGGAATCGATGCCGGCGACGTGGTTCGCGGCGGCCCTGGTTCGGCCATCGATGGAAACGGGGCTACGGAGCACTAGGGGAGGAGATGGTGAGCGCTTCATGCTCCTATGGGTGCGATGAGCGCGCTGATGAGCTCAGACGCGGGTGGCAGCAGCTGTGGCCGCGGTGGCGCCATGGACGGCGGCAGCGAGCTTCGGCCGAGGTGGAAAACACGGCTAGAGGACGAACGCATCAACGGGGAGAGGGGCGAGGGGCGTAGGAGCTCACAGCGGTGCCGAAGAGGGGGTCAGCAAGCTCGGGGAGGTCCTGGCGGCGCCGAATCGACCGGAGACGGGCTCAGGTGCCCGAGGTTGAAGACGAAGGCGAAGACGGTGTTCGGCGGCGTTTGGAGTCGCTTGGGTCAACAGGGAGGCGTAGGCGATGGTGGCGGAGCCCCTGGGCATGTCGGAGAGGTGAGGGGGAGGCTCAGGGCACGACAGCAACGAGTGGCGGCGACGGCTGCGCTCGGGTGGGTGTGCGCGAGAGGGACAGGGGAGGGGATGAGCAGGGGGAGGAGTGAGAGGGCCTGCGGGGTGCGTGGCGTCTCCAGCCAGCTCCAGGCGGTCGGCGGCAAGCAGGAGGAGGTGTGGCGAGCTCGGCGGTGTCGCGGTGTCCCTCCTCCGCCTCTTGGCGGTGGCGATGGCTGCACTAGGCGATGGGCTGGGCCGTCTTTGGCCAGGCAGTGGGCGCCAAAGTTAGTTCCTTTCTCTCTCTCTCTCTCTTCTGTTTTCTATTTATTTCTGTTATTTTGTTTTGATTTAGTTTGAAAACTAAACCATTTTAAAACTTTCTGTAAATTTTATGTGAGCTCAGAGAGCTAGTCCAAGGTCACATGCAAACTTACAAAATATTTGAACATTATTTCTTATATAACAGAAATAATTCCAACCCAAATATATTATTGATTTAAATCAAAGGCCCAAAATAAATTATTCCTGTGACTCCAAAAATATTGTTTAGAATTCCACCTCATGCCAATATTTTCACAGAATAACGGGAACATTTTCTTGGACTCATTTGATGAGATTTAAATGTTGGTTATTTTTAGAGGTTTTCTGAGGCTTTGAAAATTCCTCAATTCAAATTTCAATGGAATTTAAACATGATGTAGCAACCAAGCTAGTCCAAGGCCAGGGTAAAGCTAGGGATGTGACAACTCACCCCTACTAAACAAGAATCTCGTCCCGAGATTCAAGTCGTGAGGTAAGAAGACAAAGGGACACAAGCTAATACAATCTTCACGATCCAGATGTCTTTCTCGAGGATGTGGATCCATTGCATCACCTTGATCTCGACGTCTTGCTTTGAGAATTACATCCAACATGACAACGAGAAGAAAGGGAGGATTTTGGAAGAATCGATCTTCTTGAGGTTCGAGCAACTTAGGATCATCTTGATGATCACAAGATCAACTCACGGAATGAGACATAGAAACATCTCTGGAGCTGAGAGGCAAAACTTGCATCAGGAGGGACAGAAGAAACAATTTGACGAGGGTTTCAAAGTAGCGAGGGAAGTTGCCATGATTCCAAAACGGGGCACCTCAGGGAAGGTGACTCGTTGAACTAATCCCTTAAGTGGCAAAAAGAATTACTTTTGATACAGAGATCACTGAAACTCTCTAAACCAGCCCAAGGCAATCACAAACGATCGTTTGGCGGAGTTCAAAGGAATGGCATATCCGGATTCGAATGGATGATGTGGACTACCTTGTTGAAGACAACGCGATGGATGATTTTGCTTATCATCGAAAATGGATGGGACCCATGGTAGGACCACTTTTGAAGATGATCCTAAACAACAGTCACTGAGAGGGCAACCCGTGGGAATTGGCGCAATGGTGGTGCAAGCTGGGAACAAGATGTAGATGTTGGGAATGTTCCAACCATCATACCTGCCTGAGATTCAGATCTGGTTGGTGTCAGGATATTCCAGACTCATCCGGTCTAGAGAGAAAAATGAAAGATTGCAACACAAATCGACGAGATGGCATCGCGAGATTCTCGGGAGATGAACTACGATAGCAAGCTCCAAAACATGAGCTGGTTCTGCTACATACATGTGAACACGTTGTCCAAGACAAGCATGACCACATAGTAGTCTTACAACGCAACACTACCGAGTTCCGATTGGGAACCATCATTGCAAAGAGCGAAGTCCTGCGCATGTACCTTTGGGTCCTTAAGGATTAGCACTCACGAACTTCTTTTCCTTGACAACTCAATCAGTGGCTTGGTGTGCTAGGGATTACACATGGAGTGGAGGTTGCAAGTCTCCGAACCACAGAATACTTCGCACGTATGCATTACCGATTTGGGATGATTCCAAAAGAAGCAACATTGACTTTCTCGAATCCACGGCGGCAACTTGCATCAGATGCACATGAATTAGAGGAAGTCACTACTTTCATCCAAACATATGCTTCATGAACGAAACACGAAGAAATGCTTACACAAGTTTCCAACACTAAGTTGATGTTCAACATGAGTCATGGGGGGAGACAAAATGCTGCTGATGGGCTCAACAGCAATTCATCGGAATTTCCATATCACTGGACTTCCACCATCATGTGAACATGGTGATAGCATTGGTCAGACCAAAGGATGTAATGGTGTATGCTCGAGGGATCAACCAAGAGTAAGACAACACTACGAACATCGTTGGTTCTGATTTGACTTGACGATAGCCCATACTCAAGTCAAAGTTTTGACAAGGCAATAGATCCAACAACTGATCACAGGGACCAATCGACGAAGATATCATCTTTCGTCAACACACACACACCTAAGGATATCCCTTTGAATGAACCGGGTCAAATAAAGCTTTTATCTTCCAACTCTCCAATTTATTGTTTAGCTTATCCAACTAGTTCAGGGGTATCCAACACAGATCCTTGGAGAAAGGGTGGTTTATGGGAAACCAACTTGATCACGAACCCAACATAGCGGTCAGGTGACAACCTGGTAATACTTCCGAGAAGATATTCGGAAAATCACGAACCATCGATATGTTATTAAGCTCGAGAACAATCTTGCTTTTCAAGGCAAGACGACATGATCAGAAGAGCAAGGGATGGATACAGTCCTAACTCATTGATCGAAGAGTGCACCAGGAAAAATGGATTAGGTAGCACGGTCAATCTCAGGATGGTGATTCAGTAACCAACACACTAAGAATGAAATTATTGTCCTTTAACTACCAAGCAAGGGGGTTGCTAGGCGTATTGATTTCACACATTGTGGTCCACTTGCCGGCATTCCGATTGCGACAACACGGGACCGAGGAATGAAAAATGATGGCAAGAAGTATCACTGCATCAAGAATTCATGAGAGATGGTGCAATTCTCATGACAATCCTGACATAAAGGGGGTAATACTCCAGGGTAGAACAGAGCAAAAGCTGGATTGGCATTTGATCTGCAGAACACAACTACTTTGACCCAATCCTGGATATGGATGAGGTACTGGAGTTTGTTTCTCCTAGTCATTCTGAAATAGAATGGCTTGACAAACCACAAGAATAATGGGCATCGACAACGAAGGCACGCATACTCTTGAGTATCAAATGATAGATGGGGGTCAGAATACAACTAAAGAGAACAACTCAAGAAACATATAACCTTCTGAGTTGTGGATTCATGGGTTAGTATGTCAAACGAGTTCAACATATTCCTTCCGGATAACCCATGCAGAATGATAGAACTGGCAGAGTCACAATATGAATGGAATACTCCTAAAGAGCACCCTGGTTGTGATCTTTTGGTTCAAAGGAACTTCTGCCATAAGCAGTTCATGGTATTTGGAAGAAGGAAATACCACGGACCTCGAGGACTATCGCAAAGGTTACTAATATCCTAAAGGTACGAGCAACACTATCAACACGAGGTAAGTAGAGTGAATCTCGGGTTCAAAGACCCAGGAGTAGAATACCTATTAACTAAGTAGCATCACGGGATGCTTTCGAGAATGATGGCCAGAATCATCACACTGGGAACACAAAACATGGCTAGATTACTAGGTGGTTCTTTAGGATGCCTAGGGTCGTAATAATGGCTTCAACATATATGTCGAGGCAATAAATTACCTCAACGCACCGATTAGTGTGCTTATTCTGACCATAAAGGACATCGGGAACGGAAAGAAATGATTTGCAAATGCATCTGACTATTTAGAAACCTGGGATGACTCGGACAACATAACGGTCAGAACGCTCAAAATGATTTGAGACATCTCGCAAAATGGTGGCATAACCACTTAACATCACAATATCAAAGTTCGAGATGAGCTGTCAACACACGTAAGTAGTAGGAACCAAACTCGGGCTTGAATCCATCAATCCTATAAGTCTCTATCATAGTAACTCGTCATCCTGATAGATAGATGAGAAGACCTAGTTCTTAATCCCGTAGAAGAGAAGAGGATGACCGGATCGAAGGCCATAAGGTAAAGGAGTAAAAGAGCCTTACGTTCCCATCCACAATCAATTCCCTTACATAACTAAAGAATTTCTAGACTCAATTTCGACCAGTTTGGCTTGGTAATCCTACATGCAGTCAGGCTCTGATACCAAAGTTGTCAGGACCCCGATTCCAAGTCACATCAATCTAGCCGGTAACACCTCATATCACTTTGCGGCCTCACGCACGGTATTCCCACGGGTGTCGCCTTACCATGGCCCGGGACCGTTTGAGCCTTTTGGCTCACGTATATGATAGTGTCGCTAGCATCCATATGACAGAGATCCCGGGCCGACATGACTAGTCGTGAACCCAAAGTGGCACTAACTTATAGGGACAGGCATACATGAATCAACATTGAGCATGTCGGTCAGCAGCGTGCGAATCCGGGCTGTAGCACTGGGCTAACAGGACTACGGATGTCACCGCGTGACATTTCCCCGAAGGGACAGACACAGGAACGAAGTGAATCACATGCCGGCCAGTCAAGTGTTCCGGAGCAGTAGTCTTTGGGCTAGCAGGACTCGGTGAACCGGCAGAAGCGGACTACCATGGCTCATGGAAGCACAAGACTACATTTCCCCATAAGAGAGGCTACCAAGGATAAACAACTAGGTTGTCGCATCCCACACATACCAAGCATTTCAATCATACACACAATATGCTCGATATGTGTAAATACAACATGGCATCACAACATAACTCTACGACTCAAGTATTTATTCATTAGGCCCGAGGAGCGAGATATTACAAACATGGGTCTCATGACCCAACATTCAGAGCATACAAGTCAAAGAACACGCGGAAGCTTAACATGTCTGAGTACAGACATCTACAAATGAAAAAGGCTGAGAAGCCTGACTATCTATCAGATCCTGCCGAGGGCACAAGATCGTAGCTGAGGTATCAAGCTAAACGTCGAAGTCCACACGGAACTACTAGCGAGACTGACGTCTCTATGAAAAACATAAAATAGGCAAACGTGAGTACAAATGTACCCAGCAAGACTTACATCAGAACTAACTACATATGCATCATTGTCAACAAAGGGGGTGGTGGAGTTTAACTGCAGCAAGCCAGCTTTGACTCGGTGGCTATCCTGATCTACGACTGCAAGTAACTCTTTTGAGGTGACGCACACGAGTCCACATATTCACCATATCAATACACCACTATGGATCCGCTCCTGTCTCCCTACGAGAACGCCATCCATAGCACTCACGCTTATCTTGCGCATTTTAGAGTATCCACTTTCACTTGTCTATGAACTGTTATAGGCAACCCAGAAGTCCTTTACCGTGGACGCGGCTATTCGAATAGATCATTTATAACCCTGCAGGGGTGTACCTCTTCATACATGTTTCCACCACTTAGCGTCTACACACGACATGTGCTCGACAGACTTCAAGCGAAAGTCGACGTGGGTGTAGACCACGACCTGACTAACCACACAAGTCTCTAGTCTTGGTTTATCGCCTATTCGGGTTCCATCCGCGAGGAGATCCGGCCGGAGTTTCGCTCACAGCCCCAAACAATGTGTGCAGGGTTCCCGAGACACCAAACGGGTGCTCGGTACACCGGGCCACGGTGTATCTACCGCATCATAGCCCACCCCTAGGGTCAGCGCTACGCACGACCTCCAACACATATCCTACAAACACCAGAAATTAGTTGCAACTCCTGGACAGAGGACAAGGGCGGTTAATAAGTCGAGCGGGGTCAAATTTCAGGGCCCAACGTGTGGTAGTAGCTGTTCATGGATCACAAACACAGAACTTAGTTCCTGAGGACGGCTTCAGTGAGACAACCCACCATGTACTCCTACATGGCCTCTCACCGATACCTTTACCAAATCGTGTTCACACACTTAGCTCTCAATAGTAGGACATGTTCACACACCTCCGATTCATCCCCGATGAATCAGACTTGACTCAACTCTAAGCAGTAGCAGGCATGACAAACAAGCATGAATGAGTAGGCACATCAGGGCTCAAACAACTCCTACTCATGCTAGTGGGTTTCATCTATTTACTATGGCAATGACAGGTCATCCAGAGGATAAAAGGGTTCAGCTACCGCAACAAACAACAGATGAATCGTTGTTGTCCTAATGCAGTAAAAGAGAGCAGGAGCGAGAGAGTGGGATTGTATCGGAATGAACAAGGGGGTTTTGCTTGCCTGGCACTTCTGAAGATAATATAGTTCTTCATCGGTGTCATCGAATAATCGTCGGAACGTCGTCTACTAAGAGGGGACAGTCACCGGCAACAGAGAAAGAACACAATCAATGCAATGCGACAATATGATGCATGATCATGACTTGGCAATATGATGTGAGTTGAGCTAATGCAGCTAGCAATGATTTAAATGAAGTTGGTTTAAACCCAAGGTTCAAATTCAAACTCCATGTAAGGCATTTCAAATGCCATTTATTCAAATTGTCTTATACAGCAACTTTAAGTTGTTCAAACATGCATGGAAATGGTACAGATGGATAGATTGGATTTTTCTGATCATTTTTCATATATAAATTATTTTATTTGGAGTTACGGTTGAATTACTATGATTTTTAGAAGTTTAGGCAATTTCCTGGATTTTCTAATTATTTAGAAATAAACTAATTCCAGAAAATGCATTACTGCATCAGCACTACGTCAACATGACGTAAGCGAGTCAACGGGGCAGCCCAGGTCAAACCGACCAGTGGGTCTCGCGTGTCAGTGCCATTAGTCTAACTAGTTTTTGGTTAGTCTTAATCCTAATTTAATTAGCAGGCGGGTCCCATTTGTCATCGACCCAGAGGGGTCAAACTGGGCCCACCCGGGGTCAACTTGGTCAGCGGGGTCAAACCCCTGGTCAGCAGGTCAAACCCGCCGGTGACTCGACGCCGGCAAGGCCCGAGACGGCGGCGCGGCTCGGAAAACACCCACAGGGCACGGACCAGGCCGTTCTTGGGCTCGTTGTAGAGCCCATGCAGACGCGCGTCGAGTGGTGGTGGAGTTGGACCAGATGGTCGCCGGAATCGATGCCGGCGACGAGGTTCGCGGCGGCCGTGGTTCGGCCATCAACGGAAAAGGGGCTACGGAGTGATGACCCACAAGTATAGGGGATCTATCGTAGTCCTTTCGATAAGTAAGAGTGTCGAACCCAACGAGGAGCAGAAGGAATGATAAGCGGTTTTCAGCAAGGTATTCTCTACAAGTACTGAAATAAGTGGTAACAGATAGTTTTGTGATAAGATAAATTGTAACGAGCAACAAGTAACAAGAGTAAATAAAGTGCAGCAAGGTGGCCCAATCCTTTTTGTAGCAAAGGACAAGCCTGGACAAGCTCTTATAATAGGAAAAGCGCTCCCGAGGACACATGGGAATATCATCGAGCTAGTTTTCATCATGTTCATATGATTCGGGTTCGGTACTTTGATAATTTGATATATGGGTGGACCGGTGCTTGGGTACTGTTCTTACTTGAACAAGCATCCCACTTATGATTAACCTCTATTGCAAGCATCCGCAACTACAACAAAAGTATTAAGGTAAACCTAACCATAGCATGAAACATATGGATCCAAAACAGCCCCTTACGAAGCAACACATAAACTAGGGTTTAGCTTCTGTCACAATAGCAACCCATCATCTACTTATTACTTCCCAATGCCTTCCTCTAGGCCCAAATAATGGTGAAGTGTTATGTAGTCGATGTTCACATAACACCACTAGAGGCTAGACAACATACATCTCATCAAAATATCGAACGAATACCAAATTCACATGACTACTAATAGCAAGACTTCTCTCGTGTCCTCAGGAACAAACGTAACTACTCACAAAGCATATTCATGTTCATAATCAGAGGGGTAATAATATGCATAAAGGATCTGAACATATGATCTTCCACCAAGTAAACCAACTAGCATCAACTACAATGAGTAGTCAACACTACTAGCAACCTACTAGCACCAATCCCGGACTCGGAGACAATAATTGAATACAAGAGATGAACTAGGGTTTGGAGATGAGATGGTGCTGGTGAAGATGTTGATGGAGATTGCCCTCTCCCGATGATAGGAGCATTGGTGATGACGATGGTGATGATTTCCCCCTCCCGGAGGGAAGTGTCCCCGGCAGAACAGCTCCGCCGAAGCCCTAGATTGGTTCCGCCAAGGTTCCGCCTCGTGGCGGCGGAGTCTCGTCCCGAAAGGTTGCTTTTGATTTTTTTTTCTCATCGAAAGACTTCATATGGGAGAAGATGGGCATCGGAGAGCCACCAGGGGGCCCACGAGGTAGGAGGCGCGCCCGAGGGGGTGCGCCCCCCACCCTCATGAGCAGGGTGTGGGCCCCCTGGCCTTCATCTTTGGCGACGATTTTTCTTTATTTATTTTAAGATATTCCGTGGAGTTTCAGGACTTTTGGAGTTGCACATAATAGGTCTCCAATATTTGCTCCTTTTCCAATTTGAATTCCCATTGCGGCATTCTCCCTCTTCATGTAAACCCTGTAAAATAAGAGAGAATAGCCATAAGTATTGTGACATAACATGAAATAACATCCCATAAAGCAATGAATATCGATATAAAAGCATGATGCAAAATGGACGTATCAACTCCCCCAAGCTTAGACCTTGCTTGTCCTCAAGCGAAAAGCCGATAACAATAAATATGTCCTCATGTTTAGAGGTAGAGGCGTCGATAAAAAATAAAATACGGACATGAAGGCATCATGATTATTCTCATAACAACAACATATATAGATTTTGTCATATGATTACCTATGTTCAAGTGATGATCTTTTCACAATGCAAAAGTGTGAATCAGAAACCTTATTGGGCACCAACAAATTATAACCTCAGTCATTGAAGCAATTGCAATTTATCATAACATCGGAAAGAGTCTATGCCAGAGCTTAAAAGCAAGTCCACATACTCAACTATCACTTAGTCCTTCATAATTGCTAGCACTCACGCAATACTTGTGGTTACGGAGTTTTAATCGGACACAGAGAAAGATAGGGGCTTATAGTTTTGCCCCACAACCTTTTACCTCAAGGGTAATGTCAACAATAGCAATTCATGCTCCCCTACATCCAATTTTATATATATATATATATATATATATATATATATATATATATATATATATCATGTTCTTTCCAACATGCTGGGCTTGCCAAAGGATAAAATGAAAAAGGCAAGGTGAAGATCACCGTGACTCTTGCATAAGGTAGAAGATAATAATAAAAGATAGGCCCTTCACAGAGGGAAGCAGAGGTTGCCATGCGCTTTTATGGTTGGATGCACAAAATCTTAATGCAAAAGAACGTCACTTTATATTGCCCCTTGTATGTGGAACTTTATTATGCAGTCCGTCGCTTTTATTACTTCCACAACAAGTTCGTACAAAGCTTATTTCTCTACACTAATAAGTCATGCATATTTAGAGAGCAATTTTTATTGCTTGCACCGATGACAACTTACTTGAAGGATCTTACTCAATCCATAGGTAGATATGGTGGACTCTCATGGCTAAACTGGTTTAAGGGTATTTGGAAGCACAAGTAGTATCTCTACTTGGTGCTGAGAATTTGGCTAGCATGAGGGGGAAAGGCAAGCTCAACATGTTAGAGGATCCATGACAACATACTTTATCTCAGATACAAGAAAACATAAATCATTATGTTGTATTCCTTGTCCAACATCAACTCTTTAGCATGTCATATTTTAATGAGTGCTCCCAATCATAAAAGATGTCAATGATAATATATCTATATGTGAAACCTCTCTCTCCTTATTACTTCCTATTAATTGCAACGATGACCAAAGCTATATTTGCCAACTCCCAACAACTTTTAATCATCATACTCTTTCTATGTGAAGTCATTACTTTCAATAAGATCAATATGAACTCTTTGTTTCTTTTTATTCTTTTTCTTTTATTCACCCAAGATCATGGCAAAACAATCAAGCCCTTGACTCAACACTAATCTTTATTATATATATAGCTCACGGACTCGATTACATAGAGGGATCATAAAGCAAAACTCAAAACTAGATCATGCCATAAACTTTATTCTACTAGATCAAGATACTACTAATAGGATCGAACTAAGAAAAACGGTAAAGATAGGAGTTGTGATGGTGATACGATACCGGGGCACCTCCCCCAAGCTTGGCAGTTGCCAAGGGGAGTTCCCATACCCATGTGATTATATCTCCTTCTTTGTTGGTGAAGGTGGAGGTGATGGATAGTCGCACATCGAGCGTAAGAGGTCCTCCAGCTTGCGGATAATGCCCTAGAGTGCAACAATATGCTCCTTCAACAAAATATTTTCACTTGTGAGATACTTGTTTTGAATACGAGCTAACTCATCTTGAAAGCTTCGGTTTCAATTGGGGTGAGAAAGTTGTGATCAAGTTGGATGGTGTCTTCTGCTGCCGGAGCTTGGTCCTCCAAGGCCTTATTGATCCTTTCATCCTTGTTGATCTCCATGGGTTCTTCCCTCTTCAGCTCTATCTTCATTAGCGAAGCATCTTTGTCACCATTGTCGGAGGGGGGGGGGGACGACATGATGCCTGACCTTGACAACCCTGACAGAAAACAGCTCGAAACAAGAACAGAGGATAATTGCGTGTTACGGGAGTCAAAACCTTCGGGAGAATATATAATGAATTTTTACCGACCAAAATACGTATCGTGCAAGAAAACGGAGTCCGGAGGGCACACGAGGTGCTCACGAGGTAGGGGGGCGCGCCCAGGGGGGTAGGGCGCGCCCTTCACCCTCGTGAAGGCCTCGTGTCCTTCCCGGACTGCCACTTATTTTTCTATTTTTCTAAATATTCCAAAACGGAGAAATATTGCCTTAAAAATTGTTTTGGAGTCGGTTTACTTACCGCACCACATACCTATTCCTTTTGAGTCTGAAACAGTCCGAAAGTGTCCCTTATATATTCCTCCGGGTTACGGTTTCAATAATATTGGTTTCAACATTTATGGGATTACCGAGATATAATGTTTGATTCTTTGACCGTTTACCACCTTCGGATTTGTGCCTTCGAAGTTGTTGATTTTTATGGCACCGGAACGATAGACCTCCTCGATAACGTAGGGGCCTTCCCATTTAGAGAGAAGTTTTCCTGCAAAAATCTTAACCGAGAGTTGTATAGCAATACATAATCACCTACATTAAACTCACGCTTTTGTATCCTTTTGTCATGCCATCTTTTAACTTTTGTTTAAATAACTTGGCATTTTCATAAGCTTGGGTTCTCCATTCATCAAGTGAGCTAATATCAAATAACCTCTTCTTACCGGCAAGTTTGAAATCATAGTTGAGCTCTTTAATAGCCCAGTATGCCTTATGTTCTAGTTCGAGAGGTAAGTGACATGCTTTTCCATAAACCATTTTATACGGAGACATACCCATAGGATTCTTATATGCAGTTCTATAGGCCCATAATGCATCATCAAGTTTCTTGGACCAATTCTTTCTATACCTGTTAACAGTCTTTTGCAAAATGAATTTGAGTTCTCTATTACTCAATTCTACTTGACCACTAGACTGCGGGTGATAAGGAGATGCAATTCTATGATTAACATCATATTTAGCAAGCATTTTACGGAAAGCACCATGAATAAAGTGTGAACCACAATCAGTCATTAAATATCTAGGGACTCCAAACCTCAAAAAAATAACTTCCTTAAGCATTTTAATAGAGGTGTTATGATCAACACTACTAGTTGGAATAGCTTCTACCAAATTAGTAACGTAACCAACAACAACTAAAATATGTGTATATCCATTAGAGGCAGGAAAAGGTCCCATATAATCAAAGCCCCAAACATCAAATGGTTCAATAACAAGTGAATAATTCATAGGCATTTCTTGACGTCTACTAATATTACCAATTCTTTGACATTCATCACAAGACAAAACAAACTTACGGGCATCTTTGAAGAGAGTGGGCCAATAAAAGCCGGATTGCAATACCTTATGTGCAGTTCCATCTCCAGCATGGTGTCCTCCATAAGCTTCGGAGTGACACTTGCGTAGGATCTGTTCCTGTTCATGCTCAGGCACACAACGTCTAATAACACCATCTACTCCTTCTTTATAAAGATGTGGGTCATCCCAAAAGTAATGTCGCAAATCATAGAAGAACTTTTTCTTTTGTTGGTATGTGAAGCTAGGTGGTATAAACTTAGCAACAATATAATTAGCATAATCAGCATACCATGGAGTGCTACGAGAAGTGCTTATGACATTTAATTGTTCATCAGGAAAGCTATCATCAATAGGTAGTGGGTCATCAAGAACATTCACTAACCTAGATAAGTTATGCTGCAGCAACGGGTTCTCAGCTCCTTTTCTATCAACAATATGCAAATCAAATTCTTGCAGCAAGAGAACCCATCTAATAAGTCTAGGTTTAGCATCTTTCTTTTCCATAAGATATTTAATAGCAGCATGATCGGTGTGAATAGTTACTTTAGAATCAACAATATAGGGTCTGAATTTATCACAAGCAAACACAAGCGCTAAAAGTTCCTTTTCGGTAGTAGCATAATTTTTTTAGCATTGTCTAGAGTCTTACTAGCATAATGGATAACATTTAATTTCTTATCAACTCTTTGCCCTAGAACAGCAGCTAGAACATAATCACTAGCATCACACATAATTTCAAAGGGTAAATTCAATCGGTGGCTGAACAACAAAAAGTGCAGAGACTAATGCCTTCTTAAGTATTTCAAAAGCTTCTACACAATCATCATCAAAGACAAATGGTACATCTTTTGTAATAAATTAGTCGAGGTCGAGAAATTTTTGAGAAGTCCTTAATGAACCTCCTATAAAATCCGGCGTGACCAAGGAAACTTCTTATACCTTTGATGTCCTTGGGACATGGCATCTTTTCAATAGCATCAACTTTGGCTTTATCAACTTCAATACCTCTTTCCGAAACTTTGTGCCCCAAGACAAACCTTCATTAACCATAAAGTGGCACTTTTACCAATTCAAGACAAGATTAGTTTCTTCACATCTCTGCAAAACTCGATCAAGATTGCTCAAGCAATCATCAAAAGAGGAACCATAGACGGAAAAGTCGTCCATGAAAACCTCACAAATCTTTTCACAAAAATTAGAGAATATAGCCATCATGCATCTTTGAAAGGTAGCAGTTGCATTACATAAACCAAAAGGCATACGTCTATAAGCAAAAGTACCAAAAGGGCATGTAAAAGTAGTCTTTTGATTGATCTTTAGCCGACACAGGTATTTGAGAGAAACCAGAATAACCATCTAGAAAGCAATAATGTATATGTTTGAATAATCTTTCTAGCATTTGATCAATAAAAGGTAAGGGGTAATGATCTTTCTTAGTAGCTTTATTTAATTTGCGGAAATCAATTACCATCCTATAACCTGTGATAATTCTTTGCGGAATCAATTCATCTTTATCATTAGGGACAACAGTAATACCTCCTTTCTTAGGGACACAATGGACAGGACTTACCCACTGACTATCAGTAACGGGATAAATTATACCTGCCTCCAGAAGCTTGATTATTTCTTTTCTTACCACTTCTTTCATTTTAGGATTCAAACATCGTTGAGGATCACGAACTGGTTTGGCATCCGCTTCCAAATTTATTTTATGCTGACATAGAGTGGGACTAATGCCCTTAAGATCATCAAGAGTATATCCAATAGCGGCACGGTGCTTCTTCAGAGTTTTCAATAATCTTTCTTCTTCATGCTCTGAAAGGTTAGCACTAATAATAATAGGATATATTTTCTTTTCATCAAGATAAGCATATTTAAGATTATCAGGCAATGGTTTAAGCTCAAACACGGGATCACCCTTGGGTGGAGGGGGATCCCCTAGGATTTCAACATGCAAATCTTGTTGCAGAATAGGTTCCTGTTTAAAGAATACTTCATCTATTTCCCTTCTTTCATTCATGAACATCTCATTTTCATGGTCTAGCAAATAGTGTTCTAAAGGATCACTAGGAGGTACGGCAATAGAAGCAAGACCAATAATTTCATCCTTACTAGGCAATTCTTCCTCACGATGTTGTTTACTGAATTTAGAGAAATTAAATTCATGAACCATATCATCCAAGCCAATAGTAACAACATTCTTTTCGCGGTCTATCTTAGCATTAACAGTATTCAAGAAGGGTCTACCAAATATAATGGGACAAAAGCTATCTTGTGGAGAACCAAGAACAAGAAAATCAGCGGGATATTTAGTTTTCCCACACAAGAGTTCAACATCTCTAACAATTCCCACTGGTTAAATAGTATCTCTATTGGCAAGCTTAATTGTGACATCAATTTGTTCTAACTCAATAGGTGCAATATCATGCATAATTTCTTTGTATAAGTCGATGGGTATTGCACTAGCACTAGCGCCCATATCACACAAGCCATGATAACAATGATCTCCTATTTTAACAAAAATAACAGACACGACTACCACAGGTCTATGTTTATCTTTAGCACACAGTTTAGCAATTCTAGCAGTTTCACCACAGAATTGAATAACATGCCCATCAATATTATCAGACAAGAGATCTTTAACAATAGCAATATTAGGCTCTACTTTAACTTGCTCAGGAGGTGTATAAGTTCTAATTTGCTTTTACAAACAACAGTTGAAGCCTTAGCATGATCCTTTACTCTAACAGGGAAAGGTGGTTTCTCAACATAAGAGGTAGGAACAATAGGATCATTATAAGTGACAGTCTTTTCTTCAACTTTAATAGGTGCAGCTACTTTTACTTCTATGGGAGGATGATATTTAAACCACTTCTCCTTAGGGAGATCAACATAAGTAGCAAAAGATTCACAGAAAGAAGCTACTATCTCGAGTCAAGTCCATATTTAGTGCTAAACTTACGGAAAATATCGGTATCCATAAAAGATTTAACACAATCAAACTTAGGTGTCATACCTGACTCCTTACCTTCGTCGAGGTCCCAATCTTCAGAGTTGCGTTTAATTCTATCCAATAAATTCCATTTAAATTCAATAGTCTTCATCACAAAAGAGCCAAAGACAAGAAGTATCGAGCATGGTGCGATTGTTATCGAAAGCCGAGCATAAAATTTGAAGAATTTCACTCTTGAGAGCTCATGATTGGGGCATGAATATAACATTGATTTAAGCCTCCCCAAGCTTGAGCGATGCTTTCTCCTTCATGAGGCCAAAATATATATATAATTGCGATCACGATGAACAAGATGCATAGGGTAATACTTTTGATGAAATTCCAATTTCAATCTTTTATAGTTCCATGATCCCGTATCATCACATAGCCTATACCATGTCAATGCGTCTTCCTTCAAAGATAAAGGAAGACCTTCTTCTTAACAACATCATCGGGTATACCGCAAGCTTAAATAATCGACAAACTTCATCCACATAGAGTAGATGTTCATCAGGATGCTTTGTTCCATCTCTGTAAAAGTATTAGCCAGCAGTTTTTCCATCATACCCAAGGAACTTCAAAAGGAGTTTCATTTTCAATAGGTTCAGAGGTTGAGGAGCAACTCTTTGCTCTCTTGGACGGGTGAAGATACCCGAACAAGCCCCTCAGAGAATTACTTTCCATAGTAACGAGTGACAGAAAATTTTAGCACACTATATAAATTTTTCCTTACCATATTCCACTTACCAAAGGCGCTACACTCCCCGGCAACGGCGCCAGAAAAGAGTCTTGATGACCCACAAGTATAGGGGACCTATCGTAGTCCTTTCGATAAGTAAGAGTGTCGAACCCAACGAGGAGCAGAAGGAAATGATAAGCGGTTTTCAGCAAGGTATTCTCTGCAAGTACTGAAATAAGTGGTAACAGATAGTTTTATGATAAGATAAATTGTAACGAGCAACAAGTAACAAGAGTAAATAAAGTGCAGCAAGGTGGCCCAATGCTTTCTGTAGCAAAGGACAAGCCTGGACAAACTCTTATAATAGGAAAAGCGCTCCCGAGGACACATGGGAATATCATCGAGCTAGTTTTCATCACGTTCATATGATTCACGTTCGGTACTTTGATAATTTGATATATGGGTGGACCAGTGCTTGGGTGTTGTTCTTACTTGAACAAGCATCCCACTTATGATTAACCTCTATTACAAGCATCCGCAACTACAACAAAAGTATTAAGGTAAACCTAACCATAGCATGAAACATATGGATCCAAAACAGCCCCTTACGAAGCAACGCATAAACTAGGGTTTAAGCTTCTGTCACTCTAGCAACCCATCATCTACTTATTACTTCCCAATGCCTTCCTCTAGGCCCAAATAATGGTGAAGTGTTATGTAGTCGACATTCACATAACACCACTAGAGGCTAGACAACATACATCTCATCAAAATATCGAACGAATACCAAATTCACATGACTACTAATAGCAAGACTTCTCCGTGTCCTCGGGAACAAACGTAACTACTCACAAAGCATATTCATGTTCATAATCAGAGGGTAATAATATGCATAAAGGATCTGAACATATGATCTTCCACCAAGTAAACCAACTAGCATCAACTACAAGGAGTAGTCAACACTACTAGCAACCTACTAGCACCAATCCCGGACTCGGAGACAAGAATTGAATACAAGAGATGAACTAGGGTTTGGAGATGAGATGGTGCTGGTGAAGATGTTGATGGAGATTGCCCTCTCCGATGAGAGGAGCGTTGGTGATGACGATGGTGATGATTTCCCCTCCGGAGGGAAGTGTCCCCAGCAGAACAGCTCACGGAGCCCTAGATTGGTTCCGCAAGGTTCCGCCTCGTGGCGGAGTCTCGTCCAAAGGTTGCTTCTGATTTTTTTCTCATCGAAAGACTTCATATGGGAGAAGATGGGCATCGGGAGCCACCGGGGGCCCACGAGGTAGGGGGGCGCGCCCCCCACCCTCGTGAGCAGGGTGTGGGCCCCCTGGCCTTCATCTTTGGCGACGATTTTCTTTATTTATTTTAAGATATTCCATGGAGTTTCAGGACTTTTGGAGTTGCAATGAATAGCTCTCGAAGATTTGCTCCTTTTCCACCCTGAATTCCAGTACGGCATTCTCCTCTTCATGTAAACCTTGTAAAATAAGAGAGAATAGCCATAAGTATTGTGACATAACGTGAAATAACAGCCCATAAAACAATAAATATCGGTATAAAAGCATGATGCAAAATGGACGTATCACGGAGCACTAGGGGAGGAGATGGTGAGTGCATCGTGCTCCTATGGAGTCTTGTTGGCTGTTGATGAGCTCGGACGCTGGGTGGCAGCAGTGCACATGGGTGGCGCCATGGACGGCGGCAGCGAGCTTCGGCCAAGGTGGAAAACACGGCTAGAGGACGAACGCATCAACGGGGACAGGGGCTAGGGGCGTAGGAGCTCACAGCGGTGCCGAACAGGGGGTCAGCGAGCTCGGGGAGGTCTTGGCAGCGCCGAATCGACCGGAGACGGGCTCGGGTGCCCGAGGTTGAAGACGAAGGCGAAGACGGCGTTCGGTGGCGTTTGGAGTCGCGTGGGTCAACAGGGAGGCGTAAGCGATGGTGGCGGAGCCCCTGGGCATGTCGGAGAGGTGAGGGCGAGGCTCAGGGCACGGCAGCAACGAGCGGCGGCGACGGCTGCGCTCGGGTGGGTGCGCGCGAGAGGGACAGGGGAGGGGATGAGCACGGGGGGGGGGAGTGAGAGGGCCTGGGGGTGCGTGGCGTCTCCAGCCAGCTCCAGGCGGTCGGCGGCAAGCAGGAGGAGGCGTGGCGAGCTCGACGGTGTCGCGGTGTCCCTCCTCTGCCTACTGGCAGAGGTAGGCGATGACTGGCACTAGGCCAGTGGGCTGGGCCTGTTGGGTAACGTAGTAATTTCAAAAAATTTCCTACGATCACGCAAGACCATGGTGATGGCATAGCAACGAGAGGGGAGAGTGTCCGTCCACGCACTCGTGAGACCGAAAGCGGAAGCGTTATAACAACGCTGTTGATGTAGTCGACGTCTCCACGATCCGACCGATCCAAGCACCGAACGACGGCACCTCCGAGTTCGCACACGTTCAGCTCGATGACGATCCCGGACTCGATCCAGCAAAGTGTCGGGATGAGTTCGTCAAGACGACGGCGTGGAGCGATGTTGATGTTCCACCGACGCAGGGCTTCGCCTAAGCTCCGCGACGATATGACTTCTCCGGCGCAGGCTTCGCCTAAGCTCTCTGACGATATGACCGAAGTGGAATATGGTGGAAGGGGCACCGCACACGGCTAAGGAACGATCCGTAGATCAACTTGTGTGTCCATGGGGTGCCCCTGCCTCAGATATAAAGGAGGGAGGGAGGAGGAGGCCGCCCTTAGGAGGGGCGCCATGGTGTGGAGTCCTACTAGGACTCCCTAGTCCTAGTAGGATTCCACCTCCCTTGTTGGAGTAGGAGAGGGGAAAGAGGGGAGAAGGAGAAGGAAAGGGGCTGCGCCCTTGTCCAGTCGGACCTGAGGGGGGGCGAGGCCTCCTCCCTTTGGCCTTTCTCCTCTATTCCCGTATGGCCCAATAAGGCCCATATACTCCCGGCGAATTCCCGTAACTCTCCGGTACTCGAAAAATACCGAATCATTCGAACCTTCCGAACTCCGAATATAGTCGTCCAATATATCGATCTTTACGTCTCGACCATTTCGAGACTCCTCGTCATGTCCCCGATCTCATCCGGGACTCGAACTCCTTCGGTACATCAAAACTCATAAACTCATAATATAACATCATCGAAACCTTAGCGTGCGGACCCTACGGGTTCGAGAACTATGTAGACATGACCTAGAACTATTCTCGGTCAATAACCAATAGCGGAACCTGGATGTCCATATTGGCTCCTACATATTCTCGAAGATCTTTATCGGTCAAACCGCATAACAACATACTTTGTTCCTTTGTCATCGGTATGTTACTTACCCGAGATTCGATCGTCGGTATCCAATACCTAGTTCAATCTCGTTACCGCAAGTCTCTTTACTCGTTCCGTAATACATCATCTCATAACTAACTCATTAGTTACAATGCTTGCAAGGCTTAGGTGATGAGTATTACCGAGAAGGCCAGAGATACCTCTCCGACAACCGGAGTGACAAAACCTAATCTCAAATCGCCAACCCAACATGTACCTTTGGAGACACCTGTAATACTCCTTTATAATCACCCGATTACGTTGTGACGTTTGGTAGTACCAAAGTGTTCCTCCGTAAACGGAGTTGCATAATCTCATAGTTACAGGAACATGTATAAGTCATGAAGAAAGCAATAGCAACATACTAAGCGATCAAGTGCTAGGCTAACGGAATGGGTCATGTCAATCAGATCATTCAACTAATGATGTGACCTTGTTAATCAAATAACAACTCCTTGTTCATGGTTAGGAAACATAACCATCTTTGATTAACAAGCTAGTCAAGTAGAGGCATACTAGTGACATACTGTTTGTCTATATATTCACACATGTATTATGTTTCCGGTTAATACAATTCTAGCATGAATAATAAACATTTATCATGAAATAAGGAAATAAATAATAACTTTATTATTGCCTCTAGGGCATATTTCCTTCAGTCTCCCACTTGCACTAGAGTCAATAATCTAGTTCACATCATCATGTGATTCAACACTAATATTCACATCGTATGTGATTAACACCTATAGTTCACATCGTCATGTGACCAACACCCAAAGGGTTTACTAGAGTAAATAATCTAGTTCACATCGCTATGTGATTAACACCCAAAGAGTACTAAGGTATGATCATGTTTTGCTCGTGAGAGAAGCTTAGTCAACGGATCTGTTACATTCAGAGCCGTATGTATTTTGCAAATACTCTATGTCTACAATGCTCTGCACGGAGCTACCCTAGCTAATTGCTCCCACTTTCAATATGTATCCAGATAGAGACTTAGAGTCATCTGGATTAGTGTAAAAGCTTGCATCGATGTAACTCTTTACGACGGGCTCTTTTATCACCTCCATAATCGAGAAATATTTCCTTAGTCCTCACTAAGGATGTTCTTGACCAATGTCCGATGATCTACTCCTAGATCACTATTGTACTCCTTGCCAAATTCAGAGCAAGGTATACAATAGGTCCGGTACATAGCATAGCATACTTTATAGAACCTATGGTGAGGCATAGGAAATGACTTTCATTCTCTTTTCTATTTTCTGTCGTGGTGGGATTTGAGTCTTACTCAATTTCACACCTTTGTAACACAGGCAAGAACTTTTCTTTGACTGTTCCATTTTGAACTACTTCAAAATCTTGTCAAGGTATGTATTCATTGAAAAACTTATCAAGCGTCTTGATCTATCTCTATAGATCTTGATGCTCAATATGTAAGCAGCTTCACCGAGGTCCTTCTTTGAAAAACTCCTTTCAAATACTCCTTTATGCTTTGCAGAATAATTCTACATTATTTCCGATTAACAATATGTCATTCACATATACTTATCGAAATCTGTAGTGCTCCCACTCACTTTCTTGTAAATACAGGCTTCTCCAAAAGTCTGTATAAAACCATATGCTTTGATCACACTATCAAAGCGTTTATTCCAACTCGAGATGCTTGCACCAGTCCATAGATGGATCGTTGGAGCTTGCACATTTTGTTAGCTCCTTTAGGATTGACAAAACCTTCGGTTGCATCATATACAACTCTTCTTTAATAAATCCATTTAAAGAATGTAGTTTTGACATCCATTTGCCGATTTCATAAAATGTGGCAATTGCTAACATGATTCGGACAGACTTAAGCATCGCTGCAGTTGAGAAAATCTCATTGTAGTCAACACCTTGAACTTGTCGAAAACCTTTTTGTGACAAGTCGAGCTTTGTAGATAGTAACACTACTATCAGTGTCCGTCTTCCTCTTGAAGATCCATTTATTTAATATGGCTTGCTGATCATCGAGCAAGTCAATCAAAGTCCATACTTTGTTCTCATACATGGATCCTATCTCAGATTTCATGGCCTCAAGCCATTTCGCGAATCTGGGCTCATCATCGCTTCCTCATAGTTCGTAGGTTCATCATGGTCTAGTAACATGACTTCCGAACATGATTACCGTACCACACAGTGCGGATCTTACTCTGGAAGACCCACGAGGTTTGGTAGCAACTTGATCTGAAGTTTCATGATCATCATCATTAACTTCCTCACTAATTGGTGTAGGAATCTTTGGAACTGATTTACGTGATGAACTACTTTCCAATAAGGGAGAAGGTACAATTACCTCATCAAGTTCTACTTTCCTCCCACTCACTTCTTTCAAGAGAAACTTCTTCTCTAGAAAGGATCCATCTTTAGCAACGAAAAACTTGCCTTCGGATCTGTGATAGAAGGTGTACCCAATAGTTACCTTTGGGTATTCTATGAAGACGCACTTCTCCGATTTGGGTTCGAGCTTATCGGTGAAAACTTTTCACATAAGCATCACAACTCAAACTTTAAGAAACGACAGACTTAGGTTTATGCTAAACCATAATTCATACGGTGTCATCTCAGCGGATTTAGATGGTGCCCTTTTAAATGTGAATGCGGCTGTCTCTAATGTATAACCTCAAAACGATATTGGTAAATTGGTAAGAGACATCATTGATCGCACCATATCAAATAAAGTACGGATTCTGACGTTCGGACACACCATAACGCTGTGGTGTTCGGTGGCGTGAGTAGTGAAACTATTTCACATTGTTTTAATTGAAGGCCAAACTCGTAACTCAAATATTTTTCCTCTGCGATCATATCGTAGAAACTTTTATTTTCTTGTTACGATGATTCTTCACTTCACTCTGAAATTCTTTGAACTTTTCAAATGTTTGAATTGTGTTTCATCAAGTAGATATACCCATATCTGCTCAAATCATCTTGTGAAGGTCGAAAATAACGATACTTGCCACGAGCTTTAACACTCATCGGACCGCATACATCGGTATGTATTATTTCCAATAAGTCATTTGCTCGCTCCATTGTTAGGAGAACGAGTCTTTAGTCATCTTGCCCATAAGGCATGGTTCTTAAGCATCAAGTGATTCATAATCAAGTGATTCCAAAACCCCATCAAGCATGGAGTTTCTTCATGCGCTTTACACCAATATGACCTAAACGGCAATTGCCACAAATAAGTTGCACTATCATTATTAACTTTGCATCTTTTGGTTTCAATATTATGAATATGTGTATCACTATGATCGAGATCCAATGAACCATTTTCATTGGGTGTGTAACCATATAAGGTTTTATTCATGTAAGCAGAACAACAATTTATTCTCTTACTTAAATGAATAACGTATTGCAATAAACATGATCAAATCATATTTATGCTCAACACCAAATAACACTTATTTAAGTTCCACACTAATCCCGAAAGTATAGGGAGTGTGCGATGATGATCATATCAATCTTGGAACTACTTCCAACACTCATCGTCACTTCCCTTCAACTAGTCTCTGTTTATTACAGTAACTCCTGTTTGAGTTACTAATCTTAGCAACCGAGCAGTATCAAATACTGGGGCTACTATAAACACTAGTAAGGTACACATCAATAACCTGTATATCAAATATAACCTTGTTCACTTTGCCATCCTTCTTATCCACCAAATATTCAGGGTAGTTCCGCTTCAAAGTGACCAGTTCCATTGCAGCAAAAGTACTCGGTCTCGGGCTTAGGTCTAGACTTGGGTTTCTTCACTCGAGCAGCAACTTGCTTGCCGTTCCTTTTGAAGTTCCCCTTCTTCCCTTTGCCATTTTCCTTGAGACTAATAGTCTTGTCAACCATCAACACTTGATGTTTTTCTTGATTTCTACCTTCGCCGATTTTAGCATCGCGAAGAGCTCGAGAATCTTTTCGTCATCCCTTGCATACTATAGTTCATCACGAAGTTCTACTAACTTAGTGATGGTGACTAGAGAATTCTGTCAATCACTATCTTATCTGGAAGATTAACTCCCACTTGATTCAAGTGATTGAAGTACTCAGACAATCTGAGCACATGCTCACTAGTTGAGCGATTCTCCTCCATCTTTTAGCTATAGAACTTGTTGGAGACTTCATATCTCTCAACTCGGTATTTGCTTAAAATATTAACTTCAATTCTGGAACATCTCATATGGTCCATGACGTTCAAAACGTCTTTGAAGTCCCGATTCTAAGCCGTTAAGCATGGTGCACTAAACTATCAAGTAGTCATCATATTGAGCTTAGCCAAGCGTTCATAACGTCAGATCGCTCATATTGAGCTAGCCAAACGTTCATAACGTCGCATCTGCTCCTGCAATAGGTCATCACCTAGCGGTGCATTAAGGACATAATTCTTCTGCGCAGCAATGAGGATAAACCTCGATCACGGATCCAATCCGCATCATTGCTACTAACATCTTTCAATACAATTTTCTCTAGGAACACATATAAAAACATAGGGAAGCAACAACGCGAGCTATTGATCTACAACATAATTTGCAAAATACTACCGGGACTAAGTTCATGATAAATTAAAGTTCAATTAATCATATTAAAAACTCCCACTTAGACAGACATCTCTCTAGTCATCTAAGTGATCACGTGATCCAAATCAACTAAACCATGTCCGATCATCACGTGAGATGGAGTAGTTTCAATGGTGAACATCACTATGTTGATCATATCTACTATATGATTCACGCTCGACCTTCGGTCTCCGTGTTCCGAGGCCATATCTGTTATATGCTAGGCTCGTCAAGTTTAACTGAGTATTCGCGTGTGCAACTGTTTTGCACCGTTGTATTTGAGCGTAGAGCCTATCACACCCGATCATCACGTGGTGTCAAAGACGAAGAACTTTATAGCGGTGCATACTCGGGAGAACACTTCTTGATAATTTTAGTGAGAGATCATCTTAAAATGCTACCGTCAATCAAAGCAAGATAAGATGCATAAAGGATAAACATCACATGTAATCAATATAAGTGATATGATATGGCCATCATCATCTTGTGCTTGTGATCTCCATCTCCGAAGCACCGTCATGATCACCATTGTCACCGCGCGACACCTTGATCTCCATCGTAGCATCGTTGTCGTCTAGCCAACTATTGCTTCTCGACTATCGCTCTTGCTTAGTGATAAAGTAAAGCAATTACATGGCGTTGCATTTCATACAATAAGCGACAACCATATGGCTCCTGCGATTGCCGATAACTTCGGTTATAAAACATGATCATCTCATACAATAAAATATAGCATCACGTCTTGACCACATCACATCACAACATGCCTGCAAAAACAAGTTAGACGTCCTCTACTTTGTTGTTGCAAGTTTTACGTGGCTGCTACGGGCTGAGCAAGAACCGTTCTTACCTACGCATCAAAACCACAACGATACTTCGTCAAATAGACTCCGTTTTAACCTTCTCAAGGACCGGGCGTAGCCACACTCGATTCAACTAAAGTGAGAGAGCGGACACCGCCGGTCACCTTTAAGCAACGAGTGCTCGAGCGGTGAAACCAGTCTCGCGTAAGCGTCGCGTAATGTCGGTCCGGCCGCTTCATCTCACAATACCGCTGAACCAAAGTGTGACATGCTGGTAGGCAGTATGACTTGTATCGTCCACAACTCACTTGTGTTCTACTCGTGCACATGACATCAACGCATAAAACCAGGCTCGGATGCCTTTGTTGGGTAACGTAGTAATTTCAAAAATTTCCTACGATCACGCAAGACCATGGTGATGGCATAGCAACGAGAGGGGAGAGTGTCCGTCCACGTACCCTCGTGACCGAAAGCGAAGCGTTATAACAACGCGGTTGATGTAGTAAATGCGTCTCCACGATCCGACCGATCCAAGCACCGAGCGACGGCACCTCCGAGTTACGCACACGTTCAGCTCGATGGCGATCCCGGACTCCGATCCAGCAAAGTGTCGGGATGAGTTTCGTCAAGACGACGGCGTGGTAGCGATGTTGATGTTCCACCGACGCAGGCTTCGCCTAAGCTCCACGACGATATGACTTCTCCGGCGCAGGCTTCGCCTAAGCTCTCTGACGATATGACCGAAGTGGAATATGGTGGAAGGGGCACCGCACACGGCTAAGGAACGATCCGTAGATCAACTTGTGTGTCCATGGGGTGCCCCTGCCCCGTATATAAAGGAGGGAGGGAGGAGGAGGCCGGCCCTTAGGAGGGCGCGCCATGGTGTGGAGTCCTACTAGGACTCCCTAGTCCTAGTAGGATTCCACCTCCCTTGTTGGAGTAGGAGAGGGAAAGAGGGGAGAAGGAGAAGGAAGGGGGCTCGCCCTTGTCCATTCGGACCTGAGGGGGGCGCAGGCCTCCTCCCTTTGGCCTTTCTCCTCTATTCCCGTATGGCCCAATAAGGCCCATATACTCCCGGCGAATTCCCGTAACTCTCGGTACTCGAAAAATACCGAATCATTCGAACCTTTCCGAACTCGAATATAGTCGTCAATATATCGATCTTTACGTCTCGACCATTTCGAGACTCCTCGTCATGTCCCCGATCTCATCCGGGACTCGAACTCCTTCGGTACATCAAAACTCATAAACTCATAATATAAGCATCATCGAAACCTTAAGCGTGCGGACCCTACGGGTTCGAGAACTATGTAGACATGACCTAGAACTATTCTCGGTCAATAACCAATAGCGGAACCTGGATGTCCATATTGGCTCCTACATATTCTCGAAGATCTTTATCGGTCAAACCGCATAACAACATACTTTGTTCCCTTTGTCATCGGTATGTTACTTACCCGAGATTCGATCGTCGGTATCCAATACCTAGTTCAATCTCGTTACGCAAGTCTCTTTACTCGTTCCGTAATACATCATCTCATAACTAACTCATTAGTTACAATGCTTGCAAGGCTTAGGTGATGAGTATTACCGAGAAGGCCAGAGATACCTCTCCGACAACCGGAGTGACAAAACCTAATCTCAAATCGCCAACCCAACATGTACCTTTGGAGACACCTGTAATACTCCTTTATAATCACCCGATTACGTTGTGACGTTTGGTAGTACCAAAGTGTTCCTCCGTAAGCGGAGTTGCATAATCTCATAGTTACGGGAACATGTATAAGTCATGAAGAAAGCAATAGCAACATACTAAGCGATCAAGTGCTAGGCTAACGGAATGGGTCATGTCAATCAGATCATTCAACTAATGATGTGACCTTGTTAATCAAATAACAACTCCTTGTTCATGGTTAGGAAACATAACCATCTTTGATTAACAAGCTAGTCAAGTAGAGGCATACTAGTGACATACTGTTTGTCTATATATTCACACATGTATTATGTTTCCGGTTAATACAATTCTAGCATGAATAATAAACATTTATCATGAAATAAGGAAATAAATAATAACTTTATTATTGCCTCTAGGGCATATTTCCTTCAGGGCCGTGCTGGGCCAGGCCAGGTGGGCACCAGGTTAGTTCCTTTCTCTCTCTCTCTTTTCTGTTTTCTATTTATTTCTGTTATTTTGTTTTGATTTAGTTTGGAAACTAAACCATTTTAAAACTTTCTGTAAATTTTATGTGAGCTCAGAGAGTTAGTCCAAGGTCACATGCAAACTTACAAAATATTTGAACATTATTTCTTATATAACAGAAATAATTCCAACCCAAATATATTATTGATTTAAATCAAAGGCCCAAAATAAATTATTCTTGTGACTCCAAAAATATTGGTTAGAATTTCACCTCATGCCAATATTTTCACAGAATAAGGGGAACATTTTCTTGGACTCATTTGATGAGATTTAAATGTTGGTTATTTTTAGAGGTTTTCTGAGGCTTTGCAAATTCCTCAATTCAAATTTCAGTGGAATTTAAACATGATGGAGCAACCAAGCTAGTCCAAGGCCAGGGTAAAGCTAGGGATGTGACAGATGTACATACTGTTTGAAATATGCCCTAGAGGCAATAATAAAATGGTTATTATTATATTTCCTTGTTCATGATAATTGTATATTGTTCATGCTATAATTGTATTAACTGGAAACCGTAATACATGTGTGAATACATAGACCACAACATGTCCCTAGTAAGCCTCTAGTTGACTAGCTCGTTGATCAATAGATGGTTATGGTTTCCTGACCATGGACATTGGATGTCATTGATAATGGGATCACATCATTAGGAGAATGATGTGATGGATAAGACCCAATCCTAAGCATAGCACAAGATCGTGTAGTTCGTTTGCTAAAAGCTTTTCTAATGTCAAGTATCATTTCCTTAGACCATGAGATTGTGCAACTCCCGGATACCGTAGGAATGCTTTGGGTGTGCCAAACGTCACAACGCAACTGGGTGGCTATAAAGGTGCACTACGGGTATCTCCGAAAGTGTTTGTTGGGTTGGCACAAATCGAGACGGGGATTTGTCACTCCGTGTGATGGAGAGGTATCTCTGGGCCCACTTGGTAATGCATCATCATAATGAGCTCAATATGACTTAGTAGTTAGTAACGGGATCATGCATTACGGAACGAGTAAAGTGACTTGCCGGTAACGAGATTGAATGAGGTATTGGGATACCGACGATCGAATCTCGGGCAAGTAACGTACCGATTGACAAAGGGAATTGTATACGGGATTGCTTGAATCCTCGACATCGTGGTTCATCCGATGAGATCATCGTGGAACATGTGGGAGCCAACATGGGTATCCAGATCCCGCTGTTGGTTATTGTCCGGAGAGTTGTCTCGGTCATGTCTGCATGGTTCCCGAACCCGTAGGGTCTACACACTTAAGGTTCGATGATGCTAGGGTTATAAGGAAGATTTGTATGTGATTACCGAATGTTGTTTGGAGTCCCGGATGAGATCCCGGACGTCACGAGGAGTTCCGGAATGGTCCGAAGGTGAAGATTTATATGTGGGAAGTCATCATACGGTCGCCGGAAATATTCGGGGGTATACCGGTATTGTACCGGGACCACCGGGGGGTCCACCTGCCCTGGAGGGTCTTATGGGCTGTAGGTGGAAGGGAACCAGCCCCAAGTGGGCTGGGGCGCCAACCCCCCTAGGGCCCATGTGCCTAGGGTTGGGGGGAACCCTAAAGGGGGCGCCCCCCTTGGCTTGGGGGCAAGCCCCCTCCCCCTTGGCCGCCGCCTCCCCTCTAGATCCCATCTAGAGGGGCCGCCCCCCTTCCCCCTTCTCCCTATAAATAGAGGGGCGAGGGGAGGGCTGTAGCACCACATCCAAGGTGCAGCCCCTCCCCTCCCCAACACCTCTCCTCCTTCGCAAGAGCTTGGCGAAGCCCTGCCGGAGAACTGCCACTCCATCACCACCACGCCGTCGTGCTGTTGTTGGAGCCCTCTTCCTCAACCTCTCCTCCTCCTTGCTGGATCAAAGCGCGGGAGACGTCACCGGGCTGCACGTGTGTTGAACGCGGAGGCACCGTTGTTCGGTGCTAAGATCGGATTCGGCCGCGATCTGAATCGCTATGTGTACGACTCCTCCAACCGCGTTCTTGCAACGCTTCCGCTTAGCGATCTTCAAGGGTATGAAGATGCACTCCCTCTCTCTCGTTGCTAGCATCTCCTAGATTGATCTTGGTGACACGTAGGAAAATTTTGAATTATTGCTAAGTTCCCCAACAGTGGCATCATGAGCTAGGTCTATGCGTAGATTCTATGCACGAGTAGAACACAAAGTAGTTGTGGGCGATGATTTGTTCAATTTGCTTGTCGTTACTAGTCTTATCTTGATTCGGCGGCATTGTGGGATGAAGCGGCCCAGACCGACCTTAGACGTATTCTTACGTGAGACAGGTTCCACCGACTGACATGCACTTGATGCATAAGGTGGCTAGCGGGTGTCTGTCTCGCCCACTTTAGTCGGATCGGATTCGATGAAGAGGGTCCTTATGAAGGGTAAATAGCAATTGGCATATCACCGTTGTGGCTTTTGCGTAGGTAAGAAACGTTCTTGCTAGAAACCCATAGCAGCCACGTAAAAGATGCAACAACAATTAGAGGACGTCTAACTTGTTTTTGCAGGGTATGCTATGTGATGTGATATGGCCAAAAGGATGTGATGAATTATATATATGTGATGTATGAGATTGATCATGTTCTTGTAATAGGAATCACGACTTGCATGTCGATGAGTATGACAACCGGCAGGAGCCATAGGAGTTGTCTTAATTTATTGTATGACCTGCGTGTCAATGAAAAACGCCATGTAATTACTTTACTTTATTGCTAACCGTTAGCCATAGTAGTAGAAGTAATAGTTGGCGAGACAACTTCATGAAGACACGATGATGGAGATGATGGTGTCATGCCGGTGACGAAGGTGATCATGCCGCGCCTCGAAGATGGAGATCAAAAGGCGCAAGATGATATTGGCCATATCATGTCACTTTATGATTTTGCATGTGATGTTTGTCATGTTTACATCTTATTTTCTTAGAACGACGGTAGCATAAATAAGATGATCCCTCACTAAAATTTCAAGAGATGTGTTTCCCCTAACCGTGCACCATTGCGAAGGTTCGTTGTTTCGAAGCACCATGTGATGATCGGGTGTGATAGATTCTAACATTCGCATACAACGGGTGTAAGACATATTTACACACGCGAAACACTTAGGTTGACTTGACGAGCCTAGCATGTACAGACATGGCCTCGGAACACAAGAGACTGAAAGGTCAAACATGAGTCGTATAGTAGATACGATCAACATGAACATGTTCACCGATGATGACTAGTCCGTCTCACGTGATGATCGGACACGGCCTAGTTGACTCGGATCATGTATCACTTAGATGACTGAGGGATGTCTATCTGAGTGGGAGTTCATTAAATAATCAGATGAACTTAATTATCATGAACATAGTCAAAAGGTCTTTGCAAATTATGTCGTAGCTTACGCTTTAGTTCTACTGTTTTAGATATGTTCCTAGAGAAAATTTAGTTGAAAGTTGATAGTAGCAATTATGTGGACTAGGTCCATAAACTGAGGATTGTCCTCGTTGCTACGCAGAAGACTTATGTCCTTAATGCACCGCTCGGTGTGTTGTACCTTGAACGCCGTCTGTGGATGTTGCGAACATCTGACATACACGTTTTGATGACTACGTGATAGTTCAGTGCGTAATGTTAAACGGTTTAGAATTGAGGCGTCAAAGGCATTTTTGAAATGTCGTAGAACATATGAGATGTTCCAAAAACTGAAATTGGGATTTCAGGCTAGTGCCCACGTCAAGAGGTATGAGACCTCTGACAAGTTTCTTAAGCCTGCAAACTAAGGGAGAAAAGGCCCAATCGTTGAGCATGTGCTCAGATTGTCTGAGTACTACAATCACTTGAATCGAGTGGGAGTTAATCTTCCAGATGAGATAGTGATGGTTCTCCATAGTCACTGCCACCAAGCTATTAGAGCTTCGTGATGAACTATAACATATCAGGGATAGACATGATGATCCTTGATCAATTCGGGACGTTTGACACCGCGAAAGTAGAAATCGAGTAGGAGCATCAATTGTTGATGGTTAGTAAAACCACTAGTTTCAAGAAGGGCAAGGGCAAGAAGGATACTTCATGAAGCGGCAAATCGTTGCTGCTCTAGTGAAGAAACCCAAGGTTGAACCCAAAACCGAGACTTAGTGCTACGTAATGAGGGGCAGACGCTCAAGCAGAACCACCCTAGATACTTGGTAGATGAGAAGGCCGGCAAGGTTGACAGAAGTATATTGGATATACATTATATTAATGTGTACTTTACTAGTACTCCTAGTAGCACCAGGGTATTATATACCGGTTCGGTTGCTAAGTGTTAGTAACTCGAAATAAAAGGCTATGGAATAAACGAAGACTAGTTAAAGGTGAGATGACAATATATGTTGGAAGTGTTTCCAAGGTTGATGCGATCAAGCATCGCATGCTCCCTCTACCATCGAGATTGGTGTTAAACCTAAATAATTGTTATTTGGTGTTTTCATTGAGCATAGACATGATTGGATTATGTTTATCGCAATACGATTATTCATTTAGGGAGAATAATGGTTACTCTGTTTATTTGAATAATACCTTCAACGGTCTTGCACCTGAAATGAATGATTTATTAAATCTCGATCGTAGTGATACACATGTTCATGCCAAAAGATATAAGATAGTAATGATAGTACCACATACTTGTGGCACTGCCATTTGAGTCATACTGGTATAAAACACATGAATAAGCTCCATGTTGATGGATCTTTGGACTCACTCGTTTTTGAAAAGATTGAGACATGCAAACCACGTCCATTGGTATATATGCATGAAGAAACTCCATACAGATGGATCGTTTGGACTCACTTGATTTTGAATCACTTGAGACATGCAAATCATACCACATGGGCAAGATGACTGAAAGGCCTCGTTTTTCCAGTGAGATGAAACAAGAGAGCAACTTGTTGGAAGTAATACATTTGATGTGTGCAATCCAATGAGTGCCGAGGCACGCAGTGCATATCATTATGCTCTTACTTCACGGATGATTTGAGTAGATTCTAAGTATATTTACTTGATGAAACACGAGTCTGAATTATTGAAATGTTCAAGCAATTTTAGAGTGAAGTTGAAGATCATCGTGGCAAGAGGATAAAATGTATATGATATGATCATAGAGATGAATATCTGAGTTACGAGTTTGGTACACAATTAAGACCTTGTGGAAATTGTTTCACAATTAATACCGCCTGGAACACCATAGTGTGATGGTGTGTCCGAACATCATAACTGCACCCTATTGGATATGGTGCATACCATGATGTCTCTTATCGAATTACCACTATCGTTTACGGGCAACCGCATTCACTTTAAATAGGGCACCACGCAATTCCGTTGAGATGACACCGTATGAACTATGGTTTAGAGAAACCTAAGTTGTCGTTTCTTAAAAGTTTGGGGCTGCGACGCTTATGTGAAAAAAGTTTCAGGCCGATAAGCTCGAACCCAAAGCGGATAAATGCATCTTCATAGAATACCCAAAACAGTTGGGTATACCTCCTATTTCAGATCCGGAAGCAAAAGTGATTGTTTCTAGAAACGGGTCCTTTCTCGAGGAAAAGTTTCTCTCGAAAGAATTGAGTGGGAGGATGGTGGAGACTTGATGAGGTTATTGAACCGTCACTTCAACTAGTGTGTAGCAGGGCACAGGAAGTTGTTCCTGTGGCACCTACACCAACTGAAGTGGAAGCTTATGATAGTGATCATGAAACTTCGGATCAAGTCACTACCAAACCTCGTAGGTCGACAAGGATGCGTACTACTTCAGAGTGGTATGTAATCCTGTCTTGGAAGTCATGTTGTTAGACAACAATGAACCTACGAGCTATGGAGAAGCGATGGTGGGCCCGGATTCCGACGAATGGCTCGAGGCCATAAAATCCGAGAGAGGATCCATGTATGAAAACAAAGTGTAGACTTTGGAAGAACTACTTGATGGTCGTAAGGCTGTTGGGTACAGATGGATTCTAAAGGGGAAGACAGACAATGATGGTATGTGTCACCATTAAGAAAGCTCGGCTTGTCGCTAAGATGTTTCCGAAGAGTTCAATGAGTTGACCACGATGAGACTTTCTCACTCGTAGCGATGCTAAGAGTATGTTGGAATTATATTAGCAGTTACTGCATTATTTATGAAATCTTACAGATAGGATGTCAAAACGTTATTTCCTCGACAGTTTTCTTGAGGAAAGGTTGTATGTGATACAACCAGAAGGTTTTGCCAATCCTAAAAGATGCTAACAAGTATGCAAAGCTCCAGCAATCCTTCTAAGGACTGGAGTAAGCATCTCGGAGTTGGAATATACACTTTGATGAGATGATCAAAGATTTTGGGTTTATACAAAGTTTATGAGAAACTTGTATTTCCAAAGAAGTGAGTGGGAGCACTATAGAATTTCTGATGAGTATATGTTGTAAACATATTGTTGATCAGAAATGATGTAGAATTTCTGGAAAGCATATAGGGTTATTTGAAAAGTGTTTTTCAAGGGAAAACCTGGATTAAGCTACTTGAACATTGAGCATCAAGATCTATAAGGATAGATCAAAATCGCTTAATAGTACTTTCAAACGAACACATACCATGACAAGATTTTGAAGGAGTTCAAAATAGATCGGCAAAGAAGGAGTTCTTGGCTGTGTTATAAGGTCTGAGTATTGAGTAAAGACTCAAGACCTGACCACGGCAGAAGAGAGAAAATGACGAAGGTCGTCCCCTATGCCTTAGACGTAGGCTTCACAGTATGCTATGCTGTGTACCGCACCTAAAGTGTGCCTTGCCATGAGTCAGTCAAGGGGTACAAGTGTGATCCAGGAATGGATCACAGGACAACGGTAAGGGTTATCCTTAGTGACTAGTGGACTAAGGAATTTTCTCGATTATGGAGGTGGTAAAGGAGTTCGTCGTAAAGGGTTACGCCGATGCAAACCTTGACACTAATCCGGATGACTCTGAGTAGTAAACTGGATTCGTATAGTACAACAGTTATTTGGAATAACTCCAAGTAGCGCCTGGTAGTTGCATCTACAAGATGACATAGATATTTGTAAAGCAAACACGAATCTGAAAGGTTCAGATCCGTTGACTAATAAACCTCTCTCACAAGCGAGATATGATCAAACCTAGTGGGTGTTGGATTCATTGAAATCACATAGTGATGTGAACTAGATTATTGACTCTAGTGCAAGTGGGAGACTGTTGGAAATATGCCCTAGAGGCAATAATAAAATGGTTATTATTATATGTCTGAAGGAAATATGCCCTAGAGGCAATAATAAAGTTATTATTTATTTCCTTATATCATGATAAATGTTTATTATTCATGCTAGAATTTTATTAACCGGAAACATAATACATGTGTGAATACATAGACAAACATAGTGTCACTAGTATGCCTCTACTTGACTAGCTTGTTTATCAAAGATGGTTATGTTTCCTAGCCATGGACAAAAGAGTTGTCATTTGATTAACGGAATCACATCATTAGGAGAATGATGTGATTGACTTGACCCATTCCGTTAGCTTAGCACTTGATCGTTTAGTATATTGCTATTGCTTTCTTCATGACTTATACATGTTCCTATGACTATGAGATTATGCAACTCCCATTTACCGGAGGAACACTTTGTGTGCTACCAAACGTCACAACGTAACTAGGTGATTATAAAGGAGCTCTACAGGTGTCTCCGAAGGTACATGTTGGGTTGGCGTATTTCGAGATTAGGATTTGTCACTCCGATTGTCGGAGAGGTATCTCTGGGCCCTCTCGGTAATGCACATCACTATAAGCCTTGCAAGTAATGTAACTAATGATTTAGTTACAGAATGATGCATTACGTAACGAGTAAAGAGACTTGCCGGTAACGAGATTGAACTAGGTATTGGATACCGATGATCGAATCTCGGGCAAGTAACATACCGATGACAAAGGGAACAACGTATGTTGTTATGCGGTTTGACCGATAAAGATCTTCGTAGAATATGTAGGAGACAATATGAGCATCCAGGTTCCGCTATTGGTTATTGACCGGAAACAGTTCTCGGTCATGTCTACATTGTTCTCGAACCCGTAGGGTCCGCACGCTTAAGGTTTTGATGACAGTTATATTGTGAGTTTATGAGTTTTGATGTACCGAAGGAGTTCGGAGTCCCGGATGAGATCGGGGACATGACGAGGAGTCTCGAAATGGTCGAGACGTAAAGATCGATATATTGGACGACTATATTCGGAGTTCGGAAAGGTTCCGAGTGATTTGGGTATTTTTCGGAGTACCAGAGAGTTACGGGAATTCACCAAGGAGTATATGGGCCTTACTGGGCCATACGGGAATAGAGGAGAGAGGCCAAAAGGAAGGAGGCATGCGCCCCCCCTCTGGTCTGAATTGGACAAGGGGCGCAGCCCCCTTTTCCTTCTTCCTCTCCCCCTCTTTCCCCTTCTCCTACTCCAACAAGGAAGGAGGGAGTCCTACTCCCGGCGGGAGTAGGACTCCCCTTGGCGTGCCCCCTCCCCCCTTGCTCCTTTATATACGGGGGCAGGGGGGCACCTCTAGGCACAACAACACAAGTTGATCTTCGTGATCGTTCCTTAGCCATGTGCGGTGCCCCCCTCCACCATATTCCACCTCGGTCATATCGTAGCGGTGCTTAGGCGAAGCCCTGCGTCGGTAGAACATCATCATCATCACCACGCCGTCGTGCTGACGGAACTCATCCCCGACACCCTGCTGGATTGGAGTCCGGGGATTGTCATCGAGCTGAACGTGTGCTGAACTCGGAGGTGCCGTACATTCGGTGCTTGGATCGGTCGGATCGTGAAGACGTACGACTACATCAACCGCGTTGTCATAACGCTTTCGCTTTCGGTCTACAAGGGTACGTGGACAACACTCTCCCCTCTCGTTGCTATGCATCACCATGATCCTTGCGTGTGCGTAGGATTTTTTCTGAAATTACTACGTTCCCCAACAATTTCCTTGTTCATGATAATTGTCTATTGTTCATGCTATAATTGTATTAACTAGAAACCGTAATAGATGTGTGAATACATAGACCACAACATGTCCCTAGTAAGCCTCTAGTTGACTAGCTCGTTGATCAATAGATGGTTATGGTTTCCTGACCATGGACATTGGATGTCATTGATAACGGGATCACATCATTAGGAGAATGATGTGATGGACAAGACCCAATCCTAAGCACAGCACAAGATCGTGTAGTTCGTTTGCTAAAAGCTTTTCTAATGTCAAGTATCATTTCCTTAGACCATGAGATTGTGCAACTCCGGATACCGTAGGAATGCTTTGGGTGTGCTAAAGCGTCCTAGCGCAACTAGCGTGGCTATAAAGGTGCACTACGGGTATCTCCAAAAGTGTCTGTTGGGTTGGCACGAATCGAGACTGGGATTTGTCACTCCGTGTGACGGAGAGGTATCTCTGGGCCCACTCGGTAATGCATCATCATAATAAGCTCAATATGACTAAGTAGTTAGTCACGGTGTCACGCCCAATATGCGACCCTATCCAAAAGGAACTCGAAGGTCCCACCAAGGATAGACCCGCATATTGAAACGCTTTTGCAAGGTGGATATCATTACATCAACATTACATAATACATAGGGATACATACATAAGGCACAAATGCCACAAGAAAACATCAACATCATATACAAGAGAACAACATCCGACTACGGATGAAACATAAACAGAAGCTCAAACGACATCCACCCTGCTAGCCCAGGCTGCCGACCTGGAACCTATCCCCTGATCGAAGAAGAAGAAGAAGAAGAAGAACTCCAACACAAGAAAACATCGCTCTCACGTCATGATCATCGCAAACCTGTACCTGCAACTGGTGGTGTAGTAATCTGTGAGCCACGAGGACTCAGCAATCCCATTACCATGGGTATCAAGACTAGCAAAGCTTAAAGGGGAAGGAAGGGGTAAAGTGGTGAGGTTGCAGCAGCGACTAAGCATTTATGGTGGCTAACCAACGCAAAAGAGAGCGAGAAGAGAAACAAAGGAACGGTCGTCAACTACTAATGATCAAGAAGTGATCCTGAACTCCTACTTACGTCAAACATAACCCAAAAACCGTGTTCTCCTCTCGATCAACCCCGAAAAGAGACACTCACGGTTACGCACACGGTTGATGTATTTTAATTGAGATCCACTTGAGTTTTCTACAACGGACATTAACAAATTCCCATCTGCCACATAACATGGCACGGCTTTGAAAGTTCAAAACCCTGCAGGGTGTCCCAACAGCCCATGATAAGCTCTCGCGATCAACGAAGAATAGACCTTCTCCCGGGAAGCCCGATCAGTCTCGGAATCCGGCTACAAGACATTTCACAGTAATAAAACAAGACCAGCAAGATCTCCGGCGTGCCGACACCACAGTAGTAGCCAGCGTATCTCGCCCCGAGCCACGACCGGATGAGCAGTCCGTACAACTAAAACCAGCCCTCAAGTTTCCTTGAGGTGGCGCCAAAGCACTCTAGTTTGGACCAACACTTAGACAAGCATTGGCCCGGGGGGGCTGAATAAAGATGACCCTCGAGAGAGCGACTCCCAAGGGAAAAGGTAGGTGGTGGTGAGGCAAATGGTAAAACCAATGTTGGGCCTTGTTGAAAAAGTCTTATTCAAAGCGAACTGTCAAGGGGGTCCCATAAATCACCCGACCGCGTTAGGGACGCAAAATCCGGGAACATAATACCGATATGACGGAAACTAGGGCGGCAAGAGTGGAACAAAACACCAGGCATAAGGCCGAGCCTTCCACCCTTTACCAAGTATATAGATGCATTAATTAAATAAGATATATTGTGATATCCCAACAAGTAAACATGTTCCAACAAGGAA
Organism: Aegilops longissima; assembly: GCA_021605205.1. Taxonomy (NCBI): domain Eukaryota; kingdom Viridiplantae; phylum Streptophyta; class Magnoliopsida; order Poales; family Poaceae; genus Aegilops; species Aegilops longissima. Next base: position 311,222,070 of record CM038680.1, read on the forward strand.
CAACATCTCCATGTTCAACAAGGAACAAACTTCATCTTCACCTGCAACTAACAACGCTATAAGAGGGCTGAGCAAAGCGGTAACATAGCCAAACAATGGTTTGCTAGGCAGGGTGCAAAAGGTTAGAGGTGACATGGCAATTAGGTAGGCTTGAGCAACGGTGATAGGTATCGCAGCATAGCGAAAGAACGAAGCAACTAGCATAGCAATGATAGTAGTGAGATCCAGGGTAGCGGTCATCTTGCCTGAAATCCCGCAAGGAAGAAGAACGAGTCCATGAAGAAGATGAACGAGTCCATGAAGAAGATGAACGGATGAAGCCGAACCAAGCGTAGACGCACGAATCCTCACGATCGCAACGAAACAGGAACTAACAAGAAGAAGCACACAACATAGTAAACACATCACACATGAACAAGACATGTTGCACAACCAAGCATGATGCATGACAAGGCTACATGAAGCTACTCATGGCAAGGGATGATGCAAACAAGAACAACACATCAAGGCCAGTTTAAATGAGGCCGGAAACAACATATAACAATTCCGGTAAGTCCTCATATGCAAATTTCGAAATTGGTCCAGATCTGAATAACTTTATGTTCAAGTTGTTAAACAGCAAGTTAAAATGCACCACGATGATCTACACGAAATTCTAGTCAAGTTACATATAAAGTTCATTTAATTCGGAGCTACGGTCTAGAAGATATGGGCAAAACAAGATAAGCATGGCATTGATGCAAAATGCATACAAACATCAAGAAAAACACCTCAAAACAAGGATCCAACATGATAATATGAAACTACATGCAAAATCAAGCAAGTTTCATATAGAGCACACTCAAATCGGAGCAACGGTTCAACACATACACACAATACAAGTTTAAAGGACAAGCTGTCCAAAACAGCAACTAAGCATATTGCAAGCATCAAAACAACATGCTACAGGACCTCAACATAAAAACGAAAGGCATGGGCATGATCTACAGGTAAAGAATTACAAAACATGAGCACTGAGCTATCTCCAGAAATGACTAGAACATGCTCAAAATGACATGGCAAGATTGCAACTAATAACAGTTTCAGACTTAGCAGAAAATAACATCAGGTTGCAATGTTTAGAGCTATGAAACAACATATTACAGGAACTTATCACGGCAAACAAAGGCATGGCATGAATCTACTCAAAGCATAGAACAAAAGTCCTTTAGTGACCATAAGCCAAAAAGGATCAGAAAATATAGTAACACTCATGTCAATATCGAAAGTTTCGTTAACAGATTCAGCAACATGGCATGTCAAAAACTGATAACAAGTAGGCATGTTTACAAGCTCAATGCACTCACTACAGAGCCTTATATGATAAACTAAGCATACATACATCAAGAAGACATGGCATAGAAGACATACATGGCAAGAACAATAGCATAGCATACATGGATCAACCACAACAACCTAGGAAAAATTGAATAACCTGTAACAATCTGCCAGGAAACATTTGATAGCAAAAGTAGAGCTCGATTGACTCAAGCTATGGTACTCCATAATTGCAAACAAGGGAATGGATGGATAGAGCAAGACAAGCTTTACAAAACATCCTTACTGAAGTAACTCAAAATATGCATGGAACTCTTGGTATCATCAAGTAAACATGGCATCAAAATATCAGCAAAACAGGGCTGAAAACAGCAACAACAAGACACCTAGTTTGCATGCTTGTGCTAGTCACCACATAGATCACAAAAATACATAGCAAGCACCACTGGAAAGAAGACATGGCATATTTCAAAACACATGTAGGACTCAAGTCCATAGGATGCACACATCAATCATGGCAAAATGACAAAGTGCAAGTTCTGATAAAATCAGAAACTAACATCACATAGCACTCTTGCAACAGCATTTCGGGCATCAAGATGAGCTCAAATGAAAAAGATGCAATGAGATGAAATGATCTACTCTTCGAGGCGAACATTTTGACATATTACACGCACAAAACGGAGCTACGATGACAGAGATATGATGCAATGAAAATGGAACAAAATATCAAAAACTTCGGGGACTTAGACGATTTTTGAGGTCAACCTCTCGGTTTGGATCTGGATCTGGGGTTAGGCACACAGGCCGAGGCGGGCCGGAGAGTGCTCGCGGAGCTGCGGGGAAGGAGGAGGAGGCGGAGAGGAGCTCGCGAGCTGCTGGGGAAGGAGGAGGAGGCGGAGAGAGAGCTCACGGTCGGGGCACTCCGGCCGGAGGGGGGCGGCTGGCGGAGAGGCGTGGCGGGCGGCCGGGCCGAACGGCACAGGCGGCGAGGCGGGCGGCTGGGCGGCTGGGCGGCGAGGCAGGCCAGCGGGAGGCGGCGGCCGTGGGAGGGCTTCAGCGGCTGGCGCTTCAGAGGAGGCAAAGAGGCCGAGCAAACCATGGAGGCGACCAGAGCCCCGGGTTGGCCGCCTCGGTGCAAGTGGCGGGCGGGCGGGCGGTGCTGGTGGCGGGCGCCACGTGGCGGCTCCGGAGTGGGCGCGGCGCGGCGCTGCAGGTCGGACACGTCCGCGCGACGTGGACGTGTCCGGGCATGGGAGGAGATTTTAGGGTTAGGGGGATTTCATCCGCGATTTGGAGGAAGATGTATTTATAGGTAGAGGGAGCTAGGAGAGTCCAAATGAGGTGCGGTTTTCGGCCACGCGATCGTGATCGAACGACCGAGAGCATGGAGGGGAGTTTGGTGGGTTTTGGGCCACTTTGGAAGGGGTGTTGGGCTGCAAACAAAAGAGGCTTTTGCGGTTACCCGGTTAACCGTTGGAGTACCAAACGGCCTCCAAATGATCCGAAACTTGACAGGCGGTCTACCGGTGCTATACCAAGGCCGCTTGACAAACCTCGGTCCATTCCGAGACCGTTTAATACCCGCACATGAAAAGAGGTAAAAGGGGGCGCCGGGAGACATAGGAGTGCCGAATTGCAAAACGGACAACGGGGAAAATGCTCGGACGCATGAGACGAACACGTATGCAAAATGAAATGCACATGACGACATGATATGAAATGCAGATGATGACATGGCAAAGTGCAACACGCAAGCAAATGACATGGCAAAGACGGCGAATAACAGGCAGACACCTGGCGCATCGAATCCGGGGCGTTACACACGGGATCATGCATTACGGAACGAGTAAAGTGACTTGCCGGTAACGAGATTGAACGAGGTATTGGGATACCGACGATCGAATCTCGGGCAAGTAACGTACCGATTGACAAAGGGAATTGTATACGGGATTGCTTGAATCCTCGACATCGTGGTTCATCTGATGAGATCATCGTGGAACATGTGGGAGCCAACATGGGTATCCAGATCCCGCTGTTGGTTATTGTCCGGAGAGTTGTCTCGGTCATGTCTGGATGGTTCCCGAACCCGTAGGGTCTACACACTTAAGGTTCGATGACGCTAGGGTTATAAGGAAGATTTGTATGTGATTACCGAATGTTGTTCGGAGTCCCGTATGAGGTCCCGGACGTCACGAGGAGTTCCGGAACGGTCTGGAGGTGAAGATTTATATATGGGAAGTCATCATACGGTCGCCAGAAATATTCAGAAGTATACCGATATTGTACCGGGACCACCGAAGGGGTTCCGGGGGGTCCACCTGCCCCGGAGGGCCTTATGGGCTGTAGGTGGAAGGGAACCAACCCCAAGTGGGCTGGGGCGCCAACCCCCCTAGGGCCCATGCGCCTAGGGTTGGGGGGGGGGAACCCTAAAGGGGCGCTCCCCTTGGCTTGGGGGGGCAAGCCCCCTCCCCCTTGGCCGCCGCCCCCCCTCTAGATCCCATCTAGAGGGGCCGGCCCCCTTCCCCCTTCTCCCTATAAATAGAGGGGCGAGGGGAGGGCTGCAGCACCACACCAAGGCGTAGCCCCTCCCCTCCGCAACACCTCTCCTCCTCCGCAAGAGCTTGGCGAAGCCCTGCCGGAGAACTGCCACTCCATCACCACCACGTCGTCGTGCTGCTGTTGGAGCCCTCTTCCTCAACCTCTCCTCCTCCTTGCTGGATCAAGGCGCGGGAGACCTCACCGGGCTGCACGTGTGTTGAACGCGGAGGCACCGTTGTTCGGTGCTAAGATCGGATTCAGCCGCTATCTGAATCGCTACGTGTACGACTCCTCCAACCGCGTTCTTGCAACGCTTCCGCTTAGCGATCTTCAATGGTATGAAGATGCACTCGCTCTCTCTCGTTGCTAGCATCTCCTAGATTGATCTTGGTGACACGTAGGAAAATTTTGAATTATTGCTACGTTCCCCAACACATACCTACAGAAATGATTGGGTTTCGATGCCTCACCCGACGACACGGCCCTGACACAGGTCCCGGAGGGCCTATCCCCGACGATTTCTGAGTCGTGTGGGAAGGACACCCTATCGCACACACTCACTTGGCGACGGTTCCAAATGCCGTCGCGGAAAGGGGTAAAAGATCATTTGTTTAGGACCAACGCGCACCAGTGGCAATGTGGTGTATAAGGTTATTTAAAAAATGATTGCTACCCGCCTGAAGAAAATTCTATCCGTTATTATCAGCCCTGCCCAAAGTGCATTTGTGCCTGGAAGAATGATTACAGATAATATCTTAGTGGCTTACGAATGTTTCGATAAAATAAAGAAAAAAAGGACCGGTAAAGAGGGCTCTTGTGCAATCAAACTGAACATGCACAAAGCATATGACTGAGTGGAGTGGCCTTTTTTTTGAAGAAAATCATGCTGAGACTAGGGTTTCAACAGGACTGGGTGAGTTTAATTATGCAGTGTGTTTCCTTAGTGGAATACCAGGTTCGTTTTAATACGGAAGAAACCGAGAGTTGCAAACCTTCTAGAGGATTAAGGCAGGGAGCCCCCCTCTCCCCGTACTTATTTTTGTTATGTGCGGAGGGCTTGACTGCCCTCTTAGCTAACGCAGAGGAGAATGGTAGTATTTCTGGAATTAAGGTTAGCAAAGATGCATCATCAATTTCAAATCTCCTCTTTGCGGACGACTCTTTGATCCTTATGCAAGCTAATTGGATGAACGCGGAGGCGCTGAAATCGGTTTTGGATGCTTATTGGGTGGCCTCGGGGCAAATGGCGAGCATTTAAAAGTCTAGTATATTTTTTAGTCCCAACATAAAAGTGGAAGACAAGGCGCAAATTTGTACTATTCTGAATATTATGACTGAAGCCCTTAATGACAAATATTTGGGTTTGCCGGCAAATGTGGGTATGGACAGAAGAGACTGTTTCCAATTTTTAGTTGATCGAATTATTATGAAAATAAGTCGATGGAAAGAAAAACTGTAGTCAACAGGAGGAAAAGAAATCTTACTCAAATCGGTTGTACAAGCTGTCCCAACTTATGCCATGTCCGTCTTTAAAATTCCTATATTTTCTAGAAATGAATCATTGACGCGATGTCGCATTTTTGGTGGGATGACGAAGACAATCAAAATAGAATGCATTGGATGACATGGTGAAAGATGCGTGTACCAAAAAAACCAAGGAGGAATGGGCTTCCGAGATATACAATGTTTCAATTTGGCTTTGCTAGCCAAACAACCGTGGCGCCTCCTTGATAACCCTGATTCCCTATGTGCCACCGTCTTGAGAAATAAATATTTTTCGGATGGCGACCTAATGAATGCAAGTCTAAAAAAGGTTTCTTCTTTTACTTGGCGAAGCATTATGGTAGGATTTGATTCTCTCAAGAATGGTTATATTTGAAGAGTTGGAAATGGATAAAATATTGATATTTGAAGTGATGCATGGATCCTGAACTGTGCAAATAGAAAATTTATTACTCCTAGAAGAGGGCACCTTCTATCAAAAGTTGCTGACATTATCGATCCAATCACCAATTTTTGGGACGAAGATTTGGTAAGACAAACATTGTGGTCAATTGATGCTCAAAGGGTGCTAGCGATCCCCCTCCCTATGCATAATATGACGGATTTCGTTGCTTGGAACTATACAAAGAATGGTTGTTTCACTGTTCGTTCAGCTTATTTGGAGGAATGAAAAAAAAACATGGGAGGAAATTGAATTACACAAACGGTATAGGTAGAACAAATGTCAATCCTATTTGGAGTAATATTTGGAAATTTTCTTGTCTAACAAAGATGAAGATTTTCATTTGGCGTATGTTGCACGAAACACTCCCGTGTCGTGTGTTACACTTGCTAATAGACATATGAAAGTTTCGCTCATCTGCGCATCATGTGTGAATGGGCCAGAAGATACAAAACACATGTTGTTTCTGTGTCAGAAGGCGAAAGAAGTTTGGGAGAAGCTGGGATTGCATGAGGCCATTAGTAAAGCTTGTGCTACCAATCGTGTGGGAGAGGCAGTTCTTTGAGTTTTTACTTCTTATGCTAGCGCAAGAGCTATATATAGTGGGTACCCAGAATGCACGCGAATTGATCGCTATAACAGCTTGGTATTTATGTTGGGACAGACGGACGCTTGTTCATCAGAGAAAGTCCCAAGATGCATACCAAACTTCCATGGGAGCCCGTGCTATAGCGGCAAACTATGTTAAAGCTCAGTCCCCGAGGGCAACAAATAGAATAGGGGGATGGATAAGACCTCCCATGGGTTCTGTGAAATTGAATATAGATGCTTCTTTTGATCAGGACATGCTTAGAGGCACAACGGGAGCTATCCTTAGTGATGACAAAGGAAGGTTCATTGTTGGCGGGAAATGGAGGATGGATTGGTGTGCAGATGTCTTAACAGCAAAGCATTGGCTCTAAGATTTGGCTTATTACTTGCACAGAAGGCGGGATGTGATCGTCTTGTTGTAAACTCCGACAATATAGAAGTAATTGATACGATGAAGAATGGAGGACATTTAGGGGGAGCGGCTGCGGTAGTTTTTGATGATTGTTATTTTTTGACGTGCGATATTCCACTTATTAGTTTTAAACATTGTAATAAGGAAGCAAATAAAGTTGCTTATGAACTTGCAAGATTAGCTAAATTTTCTGTGACAAGGGATTGTTTTGAGGTACCTATGAATGATATTGTAACTCTTCTTATTGACGATGTAACCGTTATTTCCAATGAATAAAGGGAATGTTTTGTTTCAAAAAAAAAACTTGATCTAGCAAATGTTGCAAAAGGCAACTGAAAAATAGACGCAAAAGCATATTGTTTTTCTTATAAATGAGTACTATGCAGCATGCTAGTTTTTCCTTGAGCCAAAAAAAAAGGTGTTTTGTTCATTATTGCTGTACCAACCATGTACGTTGGACCGACATGCAAGAACCATTAGGCGTGTACTTCCATATATCTAATTCCAAATTTCCTAAGGTACTCCTTTGTGAACATTACTTGAAGCTAAAGATGGCTGTGGCTACATGGACAGCACGAGATGAATGACTGGACCAACATATTGGTTATCACTTCCCACTTGAGTATTATATAAAGTACTGGCGCTTAGATCCCCTTAGCTAACTTCATGTGAGCTAGGGGTCTGAGCTGGAAAGAAACATGCGTATATGCTGCTTGGGCTACGGTAGGTAGACAACGAGTCTTCGTCCATATTTTTTTGGTAATAGGTGAAAATAGCGTCACTGGATCTGTCATCATAATTTCATAGTATTACCGTTTTACATTTTTCTACCAACATTTTACCATCAGAGTAGAGTTTGTGACCATGCAAATTTGACATTTCCAAACACCAACTATTTACACAGGAGAAGTTAGTTCTGATTAATTAATCAGGCGCACATCACCGGTATGTTAGGTAGTAGCTTTTATTTCCCTGGACTTGATCATGTCAGTACCTCTTTGTTCCGAGCCTTTACAGTGATCATGATAGCTAATTGCACTTCTGGAAAGAAAAAATATACTATTAGAGCATGGTTAATAATATGGCCGAGGGCTTGCTATGACAAGTTGTCATGTCATCTATAGCTGGGCTACGATCATTCTATTGTCTGTCGTTTATGTAAATTTTGATGGACCTTTAAACAACCTTCCGTGATCTTTTGATGAACTATTGTGCTATGCTATGCCCGATTCTATGTACGGTCAGCTGATCTACGTAATTTGATCGACATTGCATGATTTAGTATTGATATAGGGGTTCGCATATGATATACATGGATGTGGACGACGCGATTTGAGGGATGCCCAGTCAGTGCCCGCGGACGTGCCCCGGCGCGTCCGCATGCGTTTGAGGGACCAAATTTGCTAAATCCGGTTGTAGATGCTCTTAGTACCTCTTTGTTCCCGAGCCTTTACAATGATCATGATAGCTAATTGCACTTCTGGGAAAGAAAAATATACTAATAGAGCATGGTTAATAATATGGTAACAAGTTGCCATGTAATCTATAGCCGGGCTACGATCATTCTGTTTCCCCTTTTTTTGTTGTGTTCCACTATACATGAAATTTGATCCCCTCAAACAGAGAAAAAGAACTGCTTGAAATTTGACAAAACATGGAGGCGACACAAATTCAGGAAACACATACAGCACAAGTTGCAAAGAACCGGGAACTCTAAATATAACAAGTAAAAGTAAAACGTAATACCATCATTTTCTTGTCGCCACTGATGAGAACAGTACCTTTTGTGTACCATGTGTATCACTGGCATGATGTTGACCTTGAGCATGCCGCCAGCAGTAAAATCACAAGAGAAACCACAGACAATATCTCAGTTCTGCTTGCAATAACAGTTGGGTAACGAATGCCACACTACATTTCGCTTTGCAAACACGAATTCTTGACAGAAGTTACACATTCTACTCCGGTATATAGAAACAGAGAGAAAGGGCAAAAAAATGGACACCCCTTGCATCAGCAGTTACAATCTTTCTTTGTATACGACACAGTTTGTTGTTTGACACCTCTTATATGGATTCAACACAAGTGCAGCTGTTTACTAGTATAACGAAGCCTGCTCAACTGGTTAGGTCAAAACTAATTTACAGTTCAATTGAACGATTTTACATGCCATCAGTAAACAGCCCACCCCATTCTTCTCCTCTACTAGCCTTTACCCGGACTACCACCAAAGAAAGAAAAGATTGGACAAGAACGCACTTGCTATGGAGGAGCTCCGCGCCTCTCTCACTGGGGAGGCGGGAGGGCGAGAGCCGGCGGCGAAGAAGGGGGCGATTTCGAGAAGATCCTCGTGTAGAGCACCGTGTTCCAGACGTCGGGCACGCCGGGAAGGCACCAGTGGATGCAGTCGGCAAACTTCTCAGGGTCGTTCTTCTGCTTGGGGGTCAGCAGATAGCCCCGCCGGACGGAGTAGACGGACGTGTGGGCGTCCTTCCGGTAGTCCGACATCCTGGTGATGTCGATGAGCGTGACCGGCACTTTCTTCATGGACCTGGCCGTGCTCGCCACCATGTCGTACAACCGCATGTCGTGGTTGAGGTCCAGGGGCTCCGTGTAGTTGAGCACCGGGAGCGTCTCCTTCGCGCATTTGATCCCGTGGGGGTTTCCCCATTTATCTGGGCTGAGCATCACAAGAGAAATTTTTGTTAGTGAGAGATGCATAAGGAAATGTGTGCGCCATCATCATGCTGATCTATCTATGATTCAAAACCTGATACGGTTAGCACAAACGAATGATAAAAATATTAACAAAAAAAAACATGACACTGTTGGGTCTGGTGGTGGGCCGCGCTTAATCTCTTCAGGGCCAGCAACCGACTCAATTCCAAGCCGAGTCGGTAACTGAGACCGTCTTCTTCCCGGGGTCGGACCGGATCTAATCGATTTAGATACCCACCTCTCCCTCCCGGCCCCCCACGAAAAACCCCCACCTGCTTCTAAACCCCAGCCATGGCTGCCGCCGCTGCCAAATCTGACGATGATGAGGACAACTACGAGGAGTACGTCCCCGTCGCCAAGCGCAGGGCCATGGAGGCTGATCGCTTCCGCCACCAGCGCCTTCCCAAGCCGGCCGTCCCCTCCCTCCCACCTCCTCCGCCCCCACCGACCAACAACTCCGCCCCCGCGTTCAAGCCCAGCCTCCTCGTCACGTCCACACTGCGCAAGCGCACCGCCCCGGAGATCACCCCCACCGAGCGGTTGATACAGGAGGAGCAGAAGATTGCCGAGGAAGCGTCCTACCGCACGACCCTCAAGCCCGTGGGGGAGATCGCCAAGGACATCACCTACACCGAGCCGCTCCGCACCGGCTGGAAGCCGCCGCTGAGGCTCCGCCGCATGCCGCGCCAAAAGGCCGACGAGCTCCGCCGCAAGTGGCACATCCTCGTCGAGGGCGAGGAGGTCCCGCCGCCTGCCCGCGACTTCTGCGACCTCCGGTTCCCCGAGCCCATCTCCCGCATGCTCCGGGAGAAGGGCATCGTGCAGCCCACGCCCATCCAGGTGCAGGGGCTCCCCGTCGCGCTCTCCGGGCGCGACATGATCGGCATCGCCTTCACCGGCTCCGGGAAGACGCTGGTGTTCGTGCTGCCGCTCATCATGGTGGCACTGCAGGAGGAGATGCTGATGCCGATTGTGCCTGGGGAGGGCCCCTTCGGGATGATCATCTGCCCATCACGGGAGCTGGCCAAGCAGACGTATGATGTTATCGATATGTTCCTCGCTCCCCTCAGGCAGGCTGGGTTCCCAGAAATACGACCCTTGCTCTGCATTGGGGGTGTAGACATGAGGACGCAGCTCGACGTGGTGAGGAAGGGCGTGCATATTGTGGTCGCCACGCCTGGACGGCTCAAGGATCTTCTCGCCAAAAAGAAGATGAACCTTAACAATTGCAGGTATGTATTGGATATTCTGATCAATGTGGTGTTCTCGTATCTTGACCATAGCCTTGTGTCAAGACGGATGGAGTAATAGAAAACAACATCAGGATATGCTTCTAAAGAACCCTGTTTTCTAATAAGCTCAAGAAAATACAATTACTGTCCTTTTCTGATCTTCACGAAAAACGCAGGATACATTAGTGTGGGTGGGCCGGTGAGTGTATTTCTAATGGGTAAAACCTAGGAGCGCGGTTATTGGCGTGTCTATAATTATCGAATGAATGTGATGTACACTTATACGTCAGAGTAGGGGTGACTTCCAGAAGATACGGCTGATGGGGAGGGATGTAGGAGGAATATGAGAGAATAACCTGGGTAGAAAATAATTCAGATTAGATTAAGACTTTGTTTTTCCTCTTTGGTTAATGCCAAAGTTTACAATAGGCATTGTTATATTGCAGGCCCTCCTATCGAACACCAGCAAGATCCAAGATCAGTCTAAATGAAAAATTGCTACCATAGACTGGGTACAAAGATTTTAGATGAGATAACGACAATTTCAGTGTCCTTCTTAGTTAATGCCAACGTACAATAGGCATCGTTATATAGACAGAGCAATTTAGATGTAAACTTGCCTAAGTTATATATTGAACAACTAATTCCCATCATTGAGAAGTAATCAAACTCTGTAGGAAAATAGATAGATTGGCTTGGTAGAACTATTCTGATCCTAGATGCTGACCCACTGCTGCAGAACCAAGAGATATATATTAAATACCCCCCACCCCCTAATTACCTAGGAGATAACCACTTCTTTTAAATGCAAGTAGAACCTCTCAGTGCCTTCAAAAAGCAGTGCATACAGTTTTCAAATTTCTTAATAGCGTTTTCTTGATTTGCACAGGTATGTAACGTTAGATGAAGCTGACAGGCTTGTTGATCTTGGGTTTGAGGATGACATTCGGGAGGTTCTTAACCATTTCAAGGTAAAAGATAATTTCAAGGCACCAAGGCAAACCCTTCTTTTTTCTGCCACTATGCCGAAGAAGATTCAGAACTTTGCAATGAGCGCCCTCGTGAAGCCAGTTGTTGTCAATGTTGGAAGAGCTGGAGCAGCAAATCTTGATGTCATTCAAGAAGTTGAGTATGTCAAGGAAGATGCCAGAATTATATACCTCCTTGAGTGCCTTCAAAAGACTCCACCTCCAGCTCTTATATTTTGTGAAAACAAAGCTGATGTTGACTACATCCATGAGTATCTTCTTCTAAAGGGTGTTGAAGCAGTTGCAATCCATGGAGGAAAAGATCAGGAGGAAAGACAGAGTGCGATTGAGCTCTTCAAGAATGGCAAGAAGGATGTTTTGGTAGCTACTGATGTTGCCTCAAAGGGTCTTGATTTCCCTGATATCCAGCATGTGATTAACTATGATATGCCTGCCGAGATAGAGAACTATGTCCACAGGATTGGTCGAACTGGCCGATGTGGGAAAACTGGAATAGCAACTACATTCATCAACAAGAACCAGACAGAGACTACGCTTCTTGACCTGAAGCATCTGCTCAAGGAAGCGAAGCAAAGAATACCACCAGTGCTCGCTGAGCTCGTTGACCCACTGGAGGATGCTGAGGCTATCGCAAAGGCGAGTGGTGTAAAGGGATGTGCGTCATGTGGTGGCCTTGGGCACCGTATTGCTGATTGTCCTAAGCTGGAGCACCAGAGGTCCGCGGCGATGGCTGGTTCCAGAAGAGATTACTACGGTGGTGGAGGTTACCGAGGAGAGATATGATTGCCTCATGTTACTGTGTGTAATGCTGTTTCAAGAGCTAAAATGCTGCAACGTAAGTTCATCATCCATGCTTGAGATACACCATACCTTACCTTACATGTGTAGACAATCAGTAAACAATGAGATGACAATCCAGATACAGTAGGGAACTCCTTTTTTCTTTTCTGGAGGGTATTCACAAGTCAAAACCTAGTAATGCATGTTGCTTGTTGTGGTGCACAAGGTGCCACCCACTTCCATCACACCCTGTACCACACACCCATGTGAAACAGCCCGCCTTTTGTTGTTGTACCAAATGATGCTTTTTAATCTTCTATTTGGTAGCCGGGCCCACAAAGAAATTTGTAGGGATCTTTAAAGGCATACTATGGGCGTTCCTTTCCCTTTATTTAATGGCTTCAGTTAGCATGTGAATCATACAACCCTCCAGAGGTACATCAAGACATTTCAAACTGAACATTCAAATCCATTACTAAGGTTTGGAAATTCTAGTAAATATTAAGTGCCGATACCAAGCGTATAACACCGTACCGAGGTTTCAAAGGTCCAGTGTGAAATTGACTTGCCAGTTGCCATGCTCACTATAAGAGCCAGAAATTAGGCCAGTTTTGTTCCTAGTGGGTCATGAGCAAACCTAACAGGTGAGCTCCATTTGATCACATCTTCTGATGGACAATGACATTGTGACCTTCACACTAGAAAGAGGGCAGCTTGCTTCTCTAGAACGCGACTGGGACTTAACGAACATTTTTAATTATTAAGCTTAGGTTTGGTGTCCTATTGCACAGACAGTGGTCCAAAGCAATGAAGATTGTTGCATTGTCGTAAAATTGCTCTAGGACCTAAACAACTTATCGGGGACCTTAATGAACCACCATTACTCATATGGCAGGAAAAAATCATCACAAATGCAACTTTTAATCACCTGATGTGAATAGGAGAAATTGTCATGAAGAAGACGGATGTCCGCGCCGGATCGACATTCTCATTCAGCCAGTCCGACCACGTTTTGAGCACCCGGCCATATGCCTCGATCCTCGGCACCTCGTCGTGCTCCGACCAAGACCTTGAATCTGGCCTCCTGCAGAAATTCAAACAGAACAGCTACCTTTAGCATGCAATTCAAGCAGATACAATAGTGTGGTTAAAATGTTTACAGAGATGGTCGACGGACTGACCGAACTTTGATGTCGGCGGTGTTCATCCACCAGATGTAGGTGTCGAAGATGAGGTAGTCCACACCCCTCCAATACTGGGCGTGTCCCTCGATCCTCTCGGGCCGTATGATCCGGTGCTCGATGCTGTGGATATTGGGGTCGTCAGAGTTGGACTCGACAAGGAATGGCGCCCAGTAGAACTCGAGCGTGGCGCGGTACTCCTTGGCGTGGAAGATGGTGTTTGATCCCCGTTTGACCACCTTCTTCCTCCCCTTGCTTAAGATGGACTGCACCATGCACACCAGCGAGTAAAACTGGTTCCTGTTGAGGGAGTCCCCCACGAACATGAGCCGCTTCCCCCTCATCCTCTCCATGAACCTCCTGGCGTCGAACCTGATCGAATCCATCCACGATTCACCAACCAAATCATCTAATTGATCAGCCATGAAATATCTCTCAAGGAGGTGTTTGTTGCAGATCTGACGAAGAGGGGAAAATGAAACGAAGCGATCGAGAGTCAAGCATACGTGGGGAGGGAGCAGTTGTTGGGCTGCCATTGCCAGTACTGCCACAAATCGTCGTTGCGGCCGTTGGCGAGGCAGGTGAGCTGCTTGGTGAGGAAGTTGCACTCTTTCTCCCGGTAGAGGGGGAGGGACTCGTTGTCGAAGACCCAGCGGCCGTGGGCGAGGTCGCAGGTGGGCGGGGGCAGCTTGATGGGGGGAAGGCCGGAGACGTTGTAGATGTCGGCGTCCGGGTAGAGGTAGTCGTCGATGGAGAGCTCGGCGATGGTGCGCGCGTCCTCGCCATACATGATGAGCGCGAGGAGGGCGATGGCGCAGGCGAGCGTGGCGACCGGGGACCGGCGGGCCGCGGCGAAGAGGGGCCGGCTGGTGGAGGCGAGGGAGTCCAGCCCCAGGGGGTGGCGCTGGCGCGGCTTGGTGGCCGCCGGGGCGGAGGGCTGCGGCGGGGCGGTGGAGGGCGGCGACATGGCGGCGGCTTGTGGTGTGACCGCCGCCGGGGACGCGCGGGGGCGCTGTGGCTTGCTGGTTCGTTGGTGGGTGGGTGTCGGCAGCGAGGAAGAGGGGATCTGGGGGTGGTGATGGTGGAGTGAGAACGGGGAGGTGCCCTGCCCAGCTCCGACGACTCCGGCCAGGAGGTGGTGGTGTCCTGATTTGTAGGGTGCTTGTCGGCGTTCGGCCGTGTGGCGTCGGTCAAGATCTATCCGCCGCCCCCCACCACCACACCACCACCTCTTCACGCTGACAGTAGAAAAACTGAAGAAGTGGCTTCCCTTAACTAGACTAGCGTGTTCAGACTTTGGAAGATTCCAATTCATACGCCAAATTACACAGCACAATTCACGTGCCGGGAACAAAACGGACGAAACCTCATTTTTCCCATCCATTTTTCGTGTATTATCTTTCTTTTTTTAATAAGTGTATTATCTCTCTTTAGAACATCTGCAATGGGTTCCCCACTTTGCCCCTATATGTGCGCAGGGGCAGTCCATACAGAAGAAAGAAGAAGAAAAAGCATCGAACGGACTCTTCAAATTGTTCTCAGATGTATATGAACCCTCGTATACGGCTCATATTCGGATGTTTTGGGCAGTCGCCCTGTAGGATTTGGCTCGCCACGGATCATTATCCTTTTGTTTTTGCTTTCTCTATCTGACCCTACCAATGATATGCATGTGACCAGGTATATAGGGATGCATGTGACCAGATATAGATCTGAGGGCATGGTTTATGCATGCACAAATAAGAGCTTGAAGCGAACACGTCCATGGACATAGGGGAGGGG
Source organism: Aegilops longissima (assembly GCA_021605205.1). Lineage (NCBI taxonomy): Eukaryota > Viridiplantae > Streptophyta > Magnoliopsida > Poales > Poaceae > Aegilops > Aegilops longissima. The sequence goes on from CM038680.1 coordinate 311,237,558, forward strand.
GGGTGTCAAATTTTCAGTCCAGTTACTTATTCCACAAATAAGATGCATGTATTTGTTTTACCAAGTCATCCAAAAACGCCCCATGTAAATGTTCTTTGTCGAGAAACTCTACAGGAAACCATTATATCATTCAATCATTGTTATTTTCTTTCATATGCTTTTTAGTTCATGCAATTCAAAAGACACTAAGAAATGCCATGAATAGCCATATCATAATAGGGACGAAGCCTCCAAAACATACTTTCTCTGTCTCAAAATTTTTGTCTTAGATTTGTCTAAATACGGATGTACCTAGTTATATTTTAGTCTAAACAAATACTCTCTCTGTCCCAAAATAATTGACTCAAAGTTAGTACAAAGTTGAGTCACTTATTTTAGGACGGAGGGAGTATAAGACAAGAATTTTGGGACGGAGGGAGTACTAGGGTACCGAACTTAAAGTCTGCACCGCTAAGTAGAATAGAACCAAGTTTGACAATTAGGCCATTTCGTCATATTGTGTTTATTTTCAAATAGTAACAACTTGGTCTTGTCCTTCTCTTTCAAAGTAACATCTACAGTTGAATATTGTGTCGTGAGAATAACTAGTTCTACTCGAGAGTCTTGGGTGGTATCTACATAGTGAATTGTGGAAGTTAAGCCAATTAAACAAAAGGTCAATCAATAAGCCATGGTCAACAAGTTAAAGATGAGACTAGTTAAAAAAAACAAAGTCAAAGGAAGGCCAAATATGAAAGAAGTCCATTGGAGAGTATGACCCAAGTGGAGAAGCCCACTATAGTGCAGAGAGGGTTTGGTCCACCATGAGGTATGACCCCCCTCACAATCCACCATGAACTCATGAGCCAAAGTTGACCAATATGGCCTCACCCCTACCTACTATCACAAAAGATAATGTGGCAAATTATGCTTTTATTACTGAGTAGCGGTCCAAACATGACCCACAAAAGATTACACACCTCGGGAATATAAACAGGGCATGCAAAAATGAAAAATAGAAAATAGATACCATCCTGGTACATGAAGTGGTAAGTTGTCCCTAAGGAAAACACCACACGAAGAGTAGCATCTTCTGGGGATGCTACAACACAGTCGAGGTAGCACACGCTCCCCAAATATCGCTTCGCTTCCGCCAAGGAGGAGTCGCCATGGCCGAGCTCGCACACCGGCCGCCAGCAGCAAGTTGTCGGTGTTTTGGGAACGGGGGTCCCCAGACTTGCCTGCCTGCGGCCCACGGTGTGGCTAGGCAGCAGGCCGTACGGCCCAACTTCACCAACAAGGCGCTCAAGACCCTCGCGAGGGTCCAAGCCTCGCGAGGCGGACGATGCAAGACCTCCCCTGGAGTGGCCTAGCTAGGCAGGCTCACGAGGAGCGGAGATATAAAGGCAAGGCAAACCTCATGAGGCTCTCGTGACGTGAGCCATGACGAATGGTGCCAGGCGGGTGCCATGCGGGCGTCGGTGCGCGCAGCGTCCTTATTTCCTCTTTGGTGCTAAGGAGGCAAGAGCAGGCGAAGAGTACGGAGGCATCAGGCAAATGTTGCTATATTGGTGCAACAAGACCAAGACCAGGAGGACGGCAAGGCGGAGGTCATCGTGGAGCCCAAGACGGCGTCACCCCAGAGCTTTTCACAGGCGAAGACCGCTTTTGTCAGGATAGCTTGTACTAGCTGTCCCCCTTCAAATTTGCCCGCCGTTGTTGGCTCCCTTCCCGCTCGATATTTGGGAAGAGGACCAGGGCCTCTATAAATAGGACTAGCCACCACAGCAGTAGGGGACGGATCCCAAACGGGTTGAGATCGAACCCTCACACCACAAGTTCATACACACAAGAACACCTCAACCTCAGGAGGTTGTTCTTCCCTTGTACTGTTCATCACCAGCTCAACAGGCAATCCACCACCACCACACTGGAGTAGGATATTACACCACATCGGTGGCCCGAACCAGTATAAACCCTGCGTCTCTCTGTGTTGTGAGTTCGTCGAGTTCGTCCGCAAGATCCTAGCGAGCTAGAGCATAGATCGGTAGGAGGGAAAGACTTCACGCGCACCCCAGTGTTCGAACCTCAAGGGTTTGCCCGAACCCCACATCCGACATTTGGCGCGCCAGGTAGGGGTGCGCCGAAGTTTCCTTTTCGTCGGTTCGTTGCTCCATCGCTCCGTCGCTTCCATGGCGGACGCTCGCCGTGCTCGAGCTGAGCATCGGGCTGCCCTCTTTGCCCGCGTCGCTCAGACGGCTCCCATAGGCGGGCCACCTCGTCGCTCTCCGTCTCCCGCCGCCAACGCTGCCACCGGCCCGGCGGGGAACGAGCAGCAGGCGTCCTCGCTGCATCCTTCAGTGCGGCAGGACGGCCGCACCGCTACTCCATCACTCGCCCCTGCTGGTTCTTCGTCTCACGCGCACCGCGCTCCCATGGAGGCACGGGTCGCGCTCCTCGTGGCGAACGAGCTCCTGCGTTACCGCCCCATCGATGACCTCTACGAGGGGTGGCTCGACCGCGTCGCCGAGCTCGTCCGCGCCGCAGGGGGCTCTCCGGCGCCGTCCCACTCCCTGCCTCCCCCTCAACCAGCCGCGGGCGACGGGGCTCATGGCATGCCTCCACCGCCTCAACCCCAAGATGGTGCCTTGGCAGCAAGGCGCGCACCTCCGCGCGCGTGATCCACCACGCCCGGCGCCCGCGCGTGAAGAAAGAAGCTGCCAAGAAATCCCGCGGCCGCAAGAAGCTGCGCCGGCGCTCCCCGCGCCACCTCGTCAAGACCGCGCACCACCCGCGGCGGCGCAGCGCGAACCCCGTTAAGACCAAGCTCCACCCCTGAAGCGGGTCCTGGCAACCACAGCCGGCTGCAGCGCCTTCACCCCCGAGCTGTGTAGCGTCGCCTGGCCAGGCAAGTTCAAGCCAGACCTGCATCCTAGCTACGACGGCACCGCCGACCCCGCAGAGTTCCTGCAGCTCTACGAGCTAAGCATCGAAGCAGCCAACGGCGACGAAAAAGTCATGGCGAACTGGTTTCCCATGGCTCTCAAGGATGGGGCCCGCTCTTGGCTCCTGAACCTACAACACGGCTCGATCTCCTCCTGGGACGAGATGCGCGACCGCTTCGTCGCCAACTTCCAGGGCACTCGCGACCGCCCACCGACCGCGGGCGATCTACGCCGCATCAAGCAACAACCAGGAGAAACTCTTCAGAAGTACATCCAGCGCTTCAACAACACCCGCCTCAAGATCCCCAAGGTCACGGACGAGGCCATCATCTCCGCGTTCTCTGACGGCGTCTGTGACGTCAAGATGAAGGAAGAGTTGGCTATCCACGAGGAGCTCTGCATCTCTCAGGAGCTATTCAACTTGGCGACCAAGTGCGCAAGAGCTGAGGAGGGGCGCCTCTCTCTCCTCGAGCTACCAGCTGCAGGAGCGGAAGAAAAGAAGACCAAGGCCAAGGGCGTGAAGCGCAAAGAGGCGGTGGTGCTCGCAGTGAGCCCGACACCAAGCGAGGCGAGATCAGCTGAGTCGTCCAAGAACGGCCGACCATTCTGCGCCTTCCACAACCTGAACACCCACAACACTAGCGATCGCCAAGAGCTCGAGCCATCTGAGAAGGGCCTTCTGATCGACGCCCGGCGCAACGACCGGGGCTATGGCCGCGGAGGAGGACGTGGAGGCGGACGCTGGGATGACCGGGGCCCGCGCCAGGAGTGGCGCGACCGGCCTCGTGAGGACCGCTGGCAGGACCAACCTTGCGAGGGTGCCTAGAGGGACCCACCTCGCGAGGATCGCCCTCAGGGCAACACCGGTCTTCCCCCGCTACCGCCACCAAGAAGGAACGACGACCACCACCAGGACGAGGGGGCTGGGGGCTTCGAGGAGCCACGTGCGAACGCTTGCATCTTGGGCGGTGCTCAGGCCCCAGCCTCTCAGCGCATCTTCAAACAGTTCGCTCGCGAGGTGAACGTGGTGCTCCCCAAGCTCGAGGCCACGCACTCGCTCAGGTGGTCTCAGTGCGCCATCACCTTCAACTCAGCAGACCAGCTCAAATGCGCAGCCACCGCGGGCGCGCTCCCTATGCTGTGCTCCCCAGTCATCAGCAATGTGCAAGTCACCAAGACTCTCATCGACGGCGGCGCAGGGCTCAACTTCCTATCAGTCGACACGTTAGACAATCTCCAAGTGCCCTATGAGCAGCTCCAGCTAACCAAGCCTTTCTCAGGAGTGACCGACGGTTCCACCACACCGATAGGGCAAGTCCGCCTGCCTGTCACCTTCGGGGAGCGCAAGAACTACCGCACCGAGCTCATCGACTTCGACGTCACGCACATCCGCCTGCCGTACAATGCCATCCTCGGGTATCCAGCCCTAGCCAAGTTCATGGCAGTCACTCACCACGGCTACAACGTTCTCAAGATGCCAGAAAACGGAGGGATCATCACGGTCCCATGTGAAGAGAGGGACGGGGTGTGCTCCCTCGAGCGCGCCTTCCAAGCCGCAGCAATTGACGACCCCGACAGCAGAAGTGAAGGCCCTCCGGAGACGATCCCCAAGAAGAAGTTGCCGCACCGCACAGGACCCCAAGGAGATGGCGCCGCGTCAGGAGCCTCGTCAGGATCAGCGCCCGTTCCAGGGGCGCCTCCCTCCATCGCACAGGAAGGCGCGCCCAGCGCCCTCCTCAGGCAGGGCTCAGGGGCTCTCTCGTGGAGGGCCTCAGACCTTGCCAACCTCACGAGGGAGGCGCTTGGGCACCACTTGGAGGCGTGCTTCACGGCACGTTTCCCTCAGGAGAACACAGGGCAAGGAGTGCCCACCACCCAAGAGTTCAACACCAAGACCACCCAGGAACTGCAAGAAGCAAGAGCCATGCGCGGCCGCAGCCGCTCACAGGGCGCAGCTCCCCATCCAGGCGAGGATGCCGGGCTGCGTGTCTGCATCGACGTCCCAGGGCTCAACAGGGTCGCATCTCAGGAACGCTTCTGGCCATCACGTGCAGGCCGCTGTGAGGGCCCACCACATAGCTACGTCTGCATGCCCTTCGGCTTGCCGAGCGTGGCGTCGGCCTATCAGCGCAATGTACGGCAGGTCCTGGCGGCTCAGGAGGCCAGGATCCAACCGTTCTGGAGGAGATGGAGATGGTCTTCAGGGAACCTCCTGAGCCCCCAGAACCTCCCGAGACTCAGGGTCCCGGTGGCTCATGAGGAGTGATACGTCTCCAACGTATCTATAGTTTTTGATTGCTCCATGCTATATTATCTACTGTTTTGGATTATATTGGGCTTTATTTTCCACTTTTATATTATTTTTGGGACTAACCTATTAACCGGAGGCCCAGCCCAGAATTGTTGTTTTTTGCCTATTTCAGTGTTTCGAAAAAACAGAATATCAAACGGAGTCCAAACAGAAAAATCCTTTTTGGAAAGTGATTTTCTTCCCGAATATGACCCAGGAGACCTGGACCCTATGCCAAGGCATCGGAGAGGCAGTCACGAGGGTGGAGGGCGCGCCCCCTGCCTCATGGGCCCACCGAAGCTCCACCGACGTACTTCTTCCTCCTATATATACCCACGTACCCCCAAACGAACAGAGACGGAGCCAAAAACCTAATTCCACCGCCGCAACTTCCTGTATCCACGAGATCCCATCTTGGGGCCTATTCCGGAGCTCCGCCGGAGAGGGCCGTCATCACGGAGGGCTTCTACATCATCATAGCCTCTCTGATGAAGTGTGAGTAGTTTACCTCAGACCTTCGGGTCCATAGTTATTAGCTAGATGGCTTCTTCTCTCTTTTTGGATCTCAATACAATGTTCTCCCCCTCTCTTGTGGAGATCTATTCGATGTAATCTTCTTCTTTTTGCGGTGTGTTTGTTGAGACCGATGAATTGTGGGTTTATGATCAAGTCTATCTATGAATAATATTTGAATCTTCTCTGAATTCTTTTATGTATGATTGGTTATCTTTGCAAGTCTCTTCGAATTGTCCGTTTGGTTTGGCCAACTAGATTGGTAGTTCTTGCCATGGGAGAAGTGCTTAGCTTTCGGTTCGATCTTGCGGTGTCCTTTCCCAGTGACAGAAGGGCAGCAAGGCATGTATTGTGTCGTTGCCATCGAGGATAACAAGATGGGGTTTATTTCATATTGCATGAATTTATCTCTCTACATCATGTCATCTTGCTTAAAGCGTAACTCTGTTTTTAACTTAATACTCTAGATGCATGCTGGATAGCGGTCGATGAGTGGAGTAATAGTAGTAGATGCAGAATCATTTCGATCTACTTGTCACAGACGTGATGCCTATATACATGATCATGCCTAGATATTCTCATAACTATGATCAATTCTGTCAATTTCTCAACAGTAATTTGTTCACCCACCGTAGAATACTTATGCTCTCGAGAGAAGCCACTAGTGAAACCTATGGCCCCCGGGTCTATTCTCATCATATCAATCTCCATCACTTTTATTTTGCTTTGCTTTTTACTTTGCCTTTTACTTTTCACTTTGCATCTCTATACCAAAATACCAAAATATTATCTATCGGATCTCACTTTCGTAAGTGACCGTGAAGGATTGACAACCCCTAATCGCATTGGTTGCGTTGAGCTCTTTGTGTTGTGTAGGTACGAGGGACTTGCGCGTGGCCTCCTACTGGATTGATACCTTGGTTCTCAAAAACTGAGGGAAATACTTACGCTACTCCGCTGCATCATCCTTTCCTCTTTGGGGCAAGCTCAAGAGGTAGCAAGAAGAATTTCTGGCGCCGTTGCCGGGGAGTCTACGCAAAAAGTCAACATACCAAGTACCCATCACAATCCCTATCTCCCGCATTACATTAGTTGCCATTTGCCTCTCGTTTTCCTCTCCCCCACTTCACCCTTGCCGTTTTATTCGCCCTCTCTTTCCCATCTCCTTCTCCTTCTCTTTCTCCGTTTGCCTTTTTCTCGCTTGCCTTTTGTTTGCTCGTGTGTTGGATTGCTTGTTTGTCGCGATGGCTCAAGATACCACTAAATTGTGTGACTTCAACCAACAATAATGATTTCCTTAGCATTCCGATTGCTCCTCTTGCCAATACTGAATCTTGTGAAATCAATACTGCTTTGTTGAATCTTGTTATGAAAGATCAATTAGTCGGCCTCCCTAGTAAAGATGCCGCTACTCATCTGAATAGCTTCGTTGATTTATGTGATATGCAAAAGAAAAAAGATGTCGATAATGACGTTGTTAAATTGAAGCTATTTCCTTTTTCGCTTAGAGATTGTGCTAAAGCTTGGTTTTCGTCTTTGCCTAAAATAGTATTGATTCTTGGAACAAGTGCAAAGATGCTTTTATCTCTAAGTATTTTCCTCCCGCTAAAATCATCTCTCTTAGAAACGACATTATGAATTTTAAGAAACTTGATCATGAACATGTTGCACAAGCTTGGGAGAGAATGAAATTAATGATACGTAATTGCCCTACTCATGGTTTGAACTTGTGGATGATTATACAAAAAATTTATGCCGGATTGAATTTTGCTGCTAGAAATCTTTTAGATTCGGCCGCGGGAGGCACTTTTATGGAAATCACTTTAGGAGATGCTACTAAACTCCTAGATAATATTATGGTTAATTATTCTCAATGGCACACTGAAAGATCTTCTAATAAAAAAATGCATGCGATAGAAGAGATCAATGTTTTGAGTGGAAAGATGGATGAACTTATGAAATTATTTGCTACTAAGAGTGTTTCTTCTGATCCCAATGATATGCCTTTGTCTACTTTGATTGAGAATAATAATGAATCTATGGATGTGAATTTTGTTGGTAGGAATAATTTTGGTAACAACGCGTATAGAGGGAATTTTAATCCTAGGCCTTATCATAGTAATCCTTCTAATAATTATGGAAATTCCTACAACAACTCTTATGTAAATTATAATAAGATGCCCTCTGAATTTGAGAATAGTGTTAAAGAGTTTATGAATTCATAAAAGAATTTTAATGCTTTGCTTGAAGAGAAATTGCTTAAAGTTGATGACTTGGCTAGGAACGTTGATAGAATTTCTCTTGAGGTTGATACTTTAAAGCTTAGATCTATTCCTCCTAAGCATGATATCAATGAGTCTCTCAAATCCATGAGAATTTCCATTGACGAGTGCAAGGAAAGAACCGCTAGGATGCGTGCTTCCAAAGATGCCTTTATTAAAGTGTGTTCTTCCAATTCCTATGAAAATCAAGATGAAGATCTAAAAGTTATTGATGTGTCCCCTATCAAATCTTTGTTTTGCAATATGAATCTTGATGAAACTGAATATGATCTTCCTTTACCTAGAAGGCGTTCTAAAAATTCGGACTATTTAGACCTTTATGATGAAATTGAGGAAAGTGGGATTGAAAGAAATAAAACCCTAGATGTTGCTAAACCCACTATATTGGATTTCAAGGAATTTAATTATGAAATTTGCTCTTTGATTGATTGTATTTCCTTGTTGCAATCCGTGCTAAATTCTCCGCATGCTTATAGTCAAAAGAAAACCTTTACCGAACATATTGTTGATGCCTTGATGCAATCTTATGAAGAAAAACTTGAGTTGAAAGTTTCTATCCCTAGAAAACTCTATGATGAGTGGGAACCTACTACTAAAATTAAAATTAAAGATCTTGAGTTTTATGCTTTGTGTGATTTGGGTGCTAGCGTCTCCACTATCCCCAAAACCTTGTGTGATTTACTAGATTTCCATGATTTTGATGATTGCTCTCTGAACTTGCATCTTGCGGATTCCACTATTAAGAAACCTATGGGAAGGATTAATGATGTTCTTATTGTTGCAAATAGGAATTATGTTCCCGTAGATTTCATTGTTCTTGATATAGATTGCAATCCTTCTTGCCCTATTATTCTTGGTAGACCTTTCCTTAGAACGGTTGGTGCGATTATTGATATGAAGGAAGGGAATATTAGATTCCAATTTCCATTAAAAAGGGCATGGAACAATTTCCAAGAAAGAAAATAAAATTGCCATATGAAACTATCATGAGAGCCACTTATGGATTGCCTTCCAAAGATGGCAATACCTAGATCTATCCTCGCTTTTATGCCTAGCTAGGGGCGTTAAATGATAGCGCTTGTTGGGAGGCAACCCAATTTTATTTTTAGTTTTTTTGTGTTTTTCTTCTGTTAGGGAATAAATAACCGATCTACCTTCTGTTTGGATGTGGTTTTGTGTTTTAATTAGTGTTTGTGCCAAGCTAGACCTATTGGATCTTCTTGGATGATAGTTATTTGATCTTGCTGTAATTTCCAGAAACTTTGCGTTCAGTGCCCGAATTGTTAAACATAATCAGAACGTGATAAAATACTGATTCCAATTGCTGCTGATCAATAGACAAATTTTCTAGTTCTTATAATTTTGGTAGAATTGTTCGGGTTCCAGAAGTTTGCGTTAGTTATAGATTACTACAGACTGTTCTGTTTTTGATAGATTCTGTTTTTCGTGTGTTGTTTGCTTATTTTGATGAATCTATGGTTAGTAAAATATGTTATGATCCATAGAGAAGTTGGAATACAGTAGGTTTAACACCAATATATATAAAGAATGAGTTCATTACAGTACTTTGAAGTGGTCTTTTGTTTTCTTTCTCTAACGGTGCTCACGAGATTTCTGTTGAGTTTTGTGTTGTGAAGTTTTCAAGTTTTGGGTGAATTCTTTTAATGGATTATGGAACAAGGAGTGGCAAGAGCATAAGCTTGGGGATGCCCATGGCACCCCCAAGATAATTCAAGTACACCAAAAAGTCAAAGCTTGGGAATGCCCCGGAAGGCATCCCCTCTTTCGTCCACTTCCATCGGTAATTTACTTGGAGCTATATTTTTATTCACCAACATGATATGTGTTTTGCTTGGAGCGTCTTGTATTATTTGTGTCTTTGTTTGTTAGTGTGCCACAATCATCCTTGCTGTACACACCTTTTGAGAGAGCCATACATGAATTAGAATTTGATAGAATACTCTATGTGCTTCACTTATATCTTTTGAGCTATGTAGTTTTGCTCTATGTGCTTCACTTATATCTTTTGAGCGTTATAATTTTGCTCTATGTGCTTCACTTAGATCTTTTAGAGCACGGTGGTGGTTTGTTTTAAAGAAACTATTGATCTCTCATGCTTCACTTAGATTATTTTGAGAGTCTTAATAGCATGGTAATTTGCTTAAAAATAACATGCTTGGTGTTCAAGATTTGTGAATTTTTCTTTTGAGTGCGTTAAATACTAAGAGAAGATTGAAGTATGATAATTGTTTTGAGATATGGAGGTGATAATATTAGAGCCATGCTAGTTTAGTAGTTGTGAATTTAAAGAATACTTGTGTTAAAGTTTGTGATTCCCGTAGCATGCACGTATGGTGAACCGTTATGTGATGAAGTCGGAGCATGATTTATTTATTGATTGTCTTCCTTATGAGTGGCGGTCGGGGACGAACGATGGTCTTTTCCTACCAATCTATCCCCCTAAGAGCATGCGCGTAATACTTTGCTTTGATAACTTCTAGACTTTTGCAATAAGTATATGAGTTCTTTATGACTAATGTTGAGTCCATGGATTATACACACTTCTTCCCATCCTTCCACCATTGCTAGCCTCTCTAATACCGCGCACCTTTCGCCGGTATCATACACCCACCATATACCTTCCTCAAAACAGCCACCATACCTACCTATCATGGCATTTCCACAGCCATTCCGAGATATATTGCCATGCAACTTTCCACCGTTCCATTTATTATGACACGCTCCATCATTGTCATATTGCTAGCATGATCATGTAGTTGACATCGTATTCGTGGCAAAGCCACCGTTCATAATTCTTTCATACATGTCACTCTTGATTCATTGCATATCCCGGTACACCGCCGAAGGCATTCATATAGAGTCATATTTGTTTTAAGTGTCGAGTTGTCATTGTTGAGTTGTAAGAAAAATAAAAGTGTGATGATCATAATTTTTAGAGCATTGTCCCAAGTGAGGAAAGGATGATGGAGACTATGATTCCCCCATAACTCGGGATGAGACTCCGGACGAAAAAGAAAAAAAAAGAAAAAAAAGAGGCCATAAAAAAAAGAAAAGGCCCAAATAAAAAAAATGAGAGATAAAGAGAGAAGGGACAATGCTACTATCCTTTTACCACACTTGTGCTTCAAAGTAGCACCATGATCTTCATTATAGAGAGTCTCTCGTTATGTCACTTTCATATACTAGTGGGAATTTTCCATAGAACTTGGCTTGTATATTCCAATGATGGGCTTCCTCAAAATTGCCCTAGGTCTTCGTGAGCAAGCGAGTTGGATGCACACCCACTTAGTTTCTTTTAATGAACTTTCATATACTTATAGCTCTAGTGCATCCGTTGCATGGCAATCCCTACTCACTCACATTGATATCTATTGATGGGCATCTCCATAGCCCGTTGATACGCCTAGTTGATGTGAGACTATCTTCCCCTCTTTTTGTCTTCTCCACAACCACCATTCTATTCCACCTATAAGTGCTATATCCATGGCTCACGCTCATGTATTGCGCGAAGATCGAAAAAGTTTTGAAAAAGTTAGAGTATGAAACAATTGCTTGGCTTTTCATCGGGGTCGTGCATGATTTAAATACTTTGTGTGGTGAAGATAGAGCATAGCCAGACTATGTGATTTTGTAGGGATAACTTTCTTTGGCCATGTTATTTTGAGAAGACATAATTGCTTTATTAGTATGCTTGAAGTATTATTATTCTTTATGTCAATATGAACTTTTGTCTTGAATCTTTCGAATCTGAATATTCATACCACAATTAAGAAATTTTGCATTGAAATTATGCCAAGTAGCACTCCGCATCAAAAATTATCTTTTTATCATTTACCTACTCGAGGACGAGCAGGAATTAAGCTTGGGGATGCCTGATACGTCTCCAACGTATCTATAATTCTTGATTGCTCCATGCTATATTATCTACTGTTTTGGATTATATTGGGCTTTATTTTCCACTTTTATATTATTTTTGGGACTAACCTATTAACCGGAGGCCCAGCCCAGAATTGTTGTTTTTTTTTGCCTATTTCAGTGTTTTGAAGAAACGGAATATCAAACAGAGTCCAAACAGAAAAATCATTTTTGGAACGTGATTTTCTTCCCGAATATGTCCCAGGAGACTTGGACCCTACGCCAAGGCATCGGAGAGGCGGTCACGAGGGTGGAGGGTGCCCCCCCCTAGGGTGCGCCCCCTGCCTCGTGGGCCCACCGAAGCTCCACCGACGTACTTCTTCCTCCTATATATACCCACGTACCCCCAAACGAACAGAGACGGAGCCAAAAACCTAATTCCACCGCCGCAACTTTCTGTATCCACGAGATCCCATCTTGGGGCCTGTTTCGGAGCTTCGCCGGAGAGGGCCGTCATCACGGAGGGCTTCTACATCATCATAGCCTCTCCGATGAAGTGTGAGTAGTTTACATCAGACCTTCGGGTCCATAGTTATTAGCTAGATGGCTTCTTCTCTCTTTTTGGATCTCAATACAATGTTCTCCCCCTCTCTTGTGGAGATTATTCGATGTAATCTTCTTCTTTTTGCGGTGTGTTTGTTGAGATCGATGAATTGTGGGTTTATGATTAAGTCTATCTATGAATAATATTTGAATCTTCTCTGAATTCTTTTATGTATGATTGGTTATCTTTGCAAGTCTCTTCGAATTATCCGTTTGGTTTGGCCAACTAGATTGGTAGTTATTGCCATGGGAGAAGTGCTTAGCTTTGGGTTCAATCTTGCGGTGTCCTTTCCCAGTGACAGAAGGGGCAGCAAGGCACATATTGTATCGTTGCCATCGAGGATAACAAGATGGGGTTTATTTCATATTGCATGAATTTATCTCTCTACATCATGTCATCTTGCTTAAAGCGTTACTCTGTTTTTAACTTAATACTCTAGATGCATGCTGGATAGCGGTCGATGAGTGGAGTAATAGTAGTAGATGCAGAATCATTTCGCTCTACTTGTCACGGATGTGATGCCTATATACATGATCATGCCTAGATATTCTCATAACTATGCTCAATTCTGTCAATTGCTCAACAGTAATTTGTTCACCCACCGTAAAATACTTATGCTCTCGAGAGAAGCCACTAGTGAAACCTATGGCCCCCGGGTCTATTCTCATCATATCAATCTCCATCACTTTTATTTTGCTTTGCTTTTTGCTTTGCCTTTTACTTTTCACTTTGCATCTCTATACCAAAAATACCAAAAATATTATCTATCAGATCTCACTTTCGTAAGTGACAGTGAAGGGATTGACAACCCCTAACCGCATTGATTGCGTTGAGCTCTTTGTGTTGTGTAGGTACGAGGGACTTGCGCGTGGCCTCCTATTGGATTGATACCTTGGTTCTCAAAAACAGAGGGAAATACTTACGCTACTCTGTTGCATCATCCTTTCCTCTTCGGGGAAATCCAACGCAAGCTCAAGAGGTAGCAAGGAGTCATTCCTTCAACGTGTGGCTTCAGCTACACCAACTCTACTTCGTCTACAGAACCAGCTGACATCTTCCAAGTTTGTTTAAGCTGGGAGCGCCCCTCGGGCTACATTATTCCCAGGCCGCACGGGTCCGTCCCTGTGGCATGTATCCCTTTTGCTTAAGTCTTTAGCTTACCTTGCTGGGGGCGCCCCTCGGGCTGCATCATCCCCAAGCCGCTCGGGCCAGGCCCGATGGCATGTATCTTCCTGCATTTATCCAAGTCGATCTGCTCTTTATGCTTAACCTGCCAACCGCTATCGCCTGCTCAATCATCGCCTCCCTCGTGGCCTTCACACAGGCACGGTGCTGGTGTATGGGTCCGTCCCTGCCACGACCGACAAATCTGAGTGGTCGAGCTCTGGCTCGCGGCACGCGCCGTGCACGTCACCTCACCAGGCCCTCGGTGCCTTCGCCTCACCCAGAGCAACCAGCGGCAGGCTAACAAGCTGTAACGGTCAACCATGTTTCTTCTTGTACCTGTTCACAGGAGTCCCCAGGGAAGGATAGCAGACGGCGCCGCGAGTCTCCTTTTCCTCGTGCAATTCGCTTGCGCGTTAAAAGGGGGGCTCCTGCTCATCGCGACTCAGGAGCTCTTACTGGCTCTCCAGCCCTCACCCCCTGGCCTTGACCACGGCATCGCGACCTGGCATACCAGCGGCGGCTGAGCTCGCTCGAGGGCCGGGACCTGAGGACGTAGAGCACCAAGGAGAGCATGGGGGAAGGTAAACTCGTATGGGCCGGCTTAGCTATGCCGCACAAGTAGGCGCGCAGCTCTGGCGCCATGTCAGGAGTCACCACAAAATCAACGAGATAAGTCCTGCACCCGGATCGGCTAAATGTTTGGGCCCAATGGTCGCTCGCGCCGTGCCGCAACCCTGGTGCGGCCAAGTCAACTCCCTTTCTCGCCTTACCATGGCTGCTTGAGCGCTAAGGGGGACCTCCTGAGCATCACGCCTCAGGGGCTCTTACTGGACCTCGGGTTGCGCACCTCCTGGCCTTGACTACGGCATGCGACCTGGCATACCAGCGACGGCTGTAGCCGCCTTGGGACCGGGACCCGTCAGCGTAGAGCAACAAGCTATCGCGAGGAAAGAAAGGGGGGATCGAGCCTTAACGGGACGTGCGTTCACCGAGTTTTTATAACAAGGGAGATAAGCACGAAAGACACTACAGACCCTTACATGCCCCCACGGGGTGATTCGTGATCCTTCGCAGGAAACAAAAGCTGATACTAAGGGGAATCCTATCTATACCTTCCCGTGGCGGACGCCATCATCAACAGTGGGCCACGGGAGGCCGGCGCCAACCCCATCCAGACCAGCGGTGGCGGCGGCCGGATGCCGCAGCCCTGCTCCGAGCACGGCGAGAGCTCGGGGGGACGTAGCTGTCGTCGCTCGTCTCCGGGGTCTCGTAAAGCTCGGGAGAGTTGCCGGACTCCCAAGAACTGCTGCTGTTGTTGGGGCGGCTGTGATCGGAGTGCATGACGACTTGGCGCTCCTCTCCAGGGCAGCACTCCAAGCGGCGGCCCTCGACATAGAAGACCTTGAAGAAGAGCGTGGAGGCGCCATCATACTCGAAGTGGATCGCGAGGGCTCCCCTCGCACAGCAAATCTGCGTGATCTCGCCCCAGCCGCGAGCCATGAAGATCTTGCCGGAGGGGGCCGCTTCGATCTCCGCTCCGGTCGCCAGAGCACTGCAGTGAGCATGCTGCAGCCAGAGCTCGAGCGGCCCCCTCGGCGGCATCACGTCGGAGAAGAACCGCGGGAAGCGGATCCAAGAGATTGGTGGCTGATGTCTACTACGCAACCTTCTCCTTGTAGACGTTGTTGGGCCTCCAAGTGCAGAGGTTTGTAGGACAGTAGCAAATTTCCCTCAAGTGGATGACCTAAGGTTTATCAATCCGTGGGAGGCGTAGGATGAAGATGGTCTCTCTCAAACAACCCTGCAACCAAATAACAAAGAGTCTCTTGTGTCCCCAACACACCCAATACAATGGTAAATTGTATAGGTGCACTAGTTCGGCGAAGAGATGGTGATACAAGTGCAATATGGATGGTAGATATAGGTTTTTGTAAACTGAAAAATATAAAAACAGCAAGGTAACAAGTGGTAAAAGTGAGCGTAAACGGTATTGCAATGATAGGAAACAAGGCCTAGGGTTCATACTTTCACTAGTGCAAGTTCTCTCAACAATAATAACATAGATCATATAACTATCCCTCAACATGCAACAAAGAGTCACTCCAAAGTCACTAATAGCGGAGAACAAATAAAGAGACTATGGTAGGGTACGAAACCACCTCAAAGTTATTCATTCCAATCAATCCGTTGGGCTATTCCTATAAGTGTCACAAACAGCCCTAGAGTTCGTACTAGAATAACACCTTAAGATACAAATCAACCAAAACCCTAATGTTACCTAGATACTCCAATGTCACCTCAAGTATCCGTGGGCATGATTATACGATATGCATCACACAATATCAATTCATCTACTCAAACCAACACATAGAACCTCAAAGAGTGCCCCAAAGTTTCTACCGGAGAATCACGACGAAAACGTGTGCCAACCCCTATGCATAGGTTCATGGGCGGAACCCGCAACTTGATCACCAAAACATACATCAAGTGAATCACGTGATATCCCATTGTCACCACAGATACGCACGGCAAGACATACATCAAGTGTTGTCAAATCTTTAAAGACTCAATCCGATAAGATAACTTCAAAGGGAAAACTCAATCCATTACAAGAGAGTAGAGGGGAGAAGAAACATAAGATCCAACTATAATAGCAAAGCTCACGATACATCAAGATCGTGCCAAATCAAGAACACGAGAGAGAGATCAAACACATAGCTCTTGGTACATACCCTCAGCCCGAGGGTGAACTACTCCCTCCTCGTCATGGAGAGCGCCGGGATGTTGAAGATGGCCACGGTGAGGATCCCCCCTCCGTGGGTCTTGAACAGGGTCCCAGAGGTTTTGGTGGCTCTGAGAGGCTTGCGGCGGCGGAACTCCCGATCTAATCTCTGTTCTGGAAGTTTTAGGGTACGTCGGTATATATGGGTGAAAGGAGTACGTCGGTGGACCGAAGGGGGGGCCACGAGGCAAGGGGCGGGCCCTAGGGGGATGGGCGCGCCCCCTACCCTCGTGAGCACCTCCTTCATCTTCTGACGTAGGGTCCAAGCCTATCCGGTAGGTTTCCTTCCAAAAGTAACTTCTCCAGTTGATTTCTTTCCATTTTGACTCCGTTTGATATTCCTTTTCTTCGAAACACTGAATAGGCATAAAACAACAAATCTGGGCTGGGCCTCCGGTTAATAGGTTAGTCCCAAAAATAATATAAAAAGTGGAAAATAAAGCCCAATATTGCCCAAAACAGTAGATAATATAGCATGTACGTTGGAGACGTATCAAGCATCCCCAAGCTTAATTCCTGCTCGTCCTCGAGTAGGTAAATGATAAAAAAGATAATTTTTGATGTGGAATGCTAGTTGGCATAATTTCAATGTAATTCTTCTTAATTGTGACATGAATATTCAGATCCATAAGATTCAAGATAAAAGTTCATATTGACATAAAAATAATAATACTTCAAGCATACTAACAAAGAAATCATGTCTTCTCAAAATAACATGGCCAAAGAAAGCTATCCCTACAAAATCATATAGTCTGGATATGCTCTATCTTCACCACACAAATATTTAAATCATGCACAACCCTTATGAAAAGCCAAGCAATTGTTTCATACTTTTGACATTCTCAAAACTTTTCAATCTTCACGCAATACATGAGCGTGAGCCATGGATATATCACTATATGTGGAATAGGATGGTGGTTCTGGAGAAGACAAAAAGGAGAAGATAGTCTCACATCAACTAGGCGTATCAACGGGCTATGGAGATGCCCATCAATAGATATCAATGTGAGTGAGTAGGGATTGCCATGGAACAAATGCAGTAGAGCTATAAGTATATGAAAGCTCGACAAAGGAAACTAAGTGGGTGTGCATCCAACTCGCTTGCTCACGAAGACCTAGGGCATTTTGAGGAAGCCCATCATTGGAATATACAAGCCAAGTTCTATAATGTAAAATTCCCACTAGTATATGAAAGTGATATCATAGGAGACTCTCTATCATGAAGATCATGGTGCTACTTTGAAGCACAAGTGTGGTAAAAGGATAGTAGCATTGTCCCTTCTCTCTTTTTCTCTCATTTTTTTGGGCCTTTTCTCCTTTTTTATGGCCTCTTTTTTTCCTTTCCTTTTTATTTTATTTTATTTTTCGTCCGTAGTCTCATCCCGACTTGTGGGGGAATCATGGTCTCCATCATCCTTTCCTCACTGGGACAATGCTCTAATAATGATGATCATCACACTTTTATTTACTTACAACTCAAGAATTACAACTCTATACTTAGAACAAGATATGACTCTATATGAATGCCTCCGGCGGTGTACCGGGATATGCAATGACTCATGAGTGACATGTATGAAAGAATTATGAATGGTGGCTTTGCCACAAATACAATGTCAACTACATGATCATGCAAAGCAATATGACAATGATGGAGCGTGTCATAATAAACGGAACGGTGGAAAGTTGCATGGCAATAGATCTCGGAATGGCTATGGAAATGCCATGATAGGTAGGTATGGTGGCTGTTTTGAGGAAGGTATGTGGTGGGTGTATGATACCGGCGAAGAGGTGCGCGGTATTAGAGAGGCTAGCAATGGTGGAAGGATGGGAAAAAGTGCATATAATCCATGGACTCAACATTAGTCATAAAGAACTCATATACTTATTGCAAAAATCTACAAGTTATCAAAGCAAAGTATTACGCGCATGCTCCTAGGGGGATAGATTGGTAGGAAAAGACCATCGCTCGTCCCCGACCGCCACTCATAAGGAAGACAATCAATAAATAAATCATGCTCCGACTTCATCACATAACGGTTCACCATACGTGCATACTACGGGAATCACAAACTTTAACACAAGTATTTCTCAAATTCACAACTACTCAACTAGCATGACTCTAATATCACCATCTTCATATCTCAAAACAATTATCAAGCATCAAACTTCTCATAGTATTCAACACACTCATAAGAATTTTTCTTTTATTAGTCTTGTATGCCTAGCATATTAGGATCATTTAAGAAAATTACCATGCTATTTAAGACTCTCAAAATAATCTAAGTGAAGCATGAGAGATCAATAGTTTCTATAAAACAAATCCACCACCGTGCTCTAAAAGATATAAGTGAAGCACTAGAGCCAACAACAAACTACTCTGAAAGGTATAAGTGAAGATCAATGAGTAGTCAAATAATTATGAAACTATGTGAAGACTCTCTAACATTTAAGAATTTCAGATCTTGGTATTTTATTCATACAACAAGCAAAGCTAAAGAAAATAAAATGACGCTCTAAGCAAAACACATATCATGTGGTGAATAAAAATATAGCTCCAAGTAAAGTTACCGATGAACGAAGACGAAATAATATTACCTTTGGGTGCCTTGGGCATCTCCAAGCTTAGGCTCTTGCCACTCCTTATTCCGTATTCCATCGAATCTTTACCCAAAACTTGAAAACTTCACAACACAAAACTTAACAGAAAACTTGTAAGCTCCGTTAGCGAAAGAAAACAAAACACCACTTCAAGGTACTGTAATAAACTCATTATTTATTTATATTGGTGTTAAATCTACTGTATTCTAACTTCTCTATGGTTTATAAACTATTTTACTAGCCATAGATTCATCAAAATGAGCAAACAACACACGAAAAACAGAATCTGTCAAAAACATAACAGTCTGTAGTAATCTGTAACTAACGCGAACTTCTGGAACTCCAAAAAATATACCAAAATTGGACGACCTAGAAAATTTGTTTATTGATCAGAAGAAATTGGAATCAGTATTTTATCACGTTCTGGTGATTTTTAATAATTCGGGCACTGAGCGCAAAGTTTCTGGAAATTACAGCAAGATCAAATAACTATCATCCAAGAAGATCCAATAGGTCTAACTTGGCACAAACACTAATTAAAACACAAAACCACATCCAAACAGAAGGTAGATGGGGTATTTATTCCTAAACAGAACCAAAAAGCAAGAAACTAAAATAAAATTGGGTTGCCTCCCAACAAGCGCTATCGTTTAACGCCCCTAGCTAGGCATGATGATTTCAATGATACTCACATAAAAGATAAGAATTGAAACATAAAGAGAGCATCATGAAGAATATGACTAGCACATTTAAGTCTAACCCACTTCCTATGCATAGGGATTTTGTGAGCAAACAACTTATGGGAACAATAATCAACTAGCATAGGAAGGCAAAACAAGCATAACTTCAAGATTTTAAGCACATAGAGAGGAAACTTGATATTATTGCAGTTCCTATAAGCATATATTCCTCCCTCATAATAATTTTCAGTAGCATCATGAATGAATTCAACAATATAACCAGCACCTAAAGCATTCTTTTCATGATCTACTAGCATAGAAAATTTATTACTCTCCACATAAGCAAATTTCTTCTCATGAATAATAGTGGGAGCAAACTCGACAAATTAACTATCGTGAACAACATTGCAATCATGCTCATCATTCACATAACTTATGCCAAGCATTCTATGTAATTCTTCTTCTAGTACTTGGGCACAATTTTCCTTTCCATCATACTCACGAAAGATATTAAAAAGATGAAGCGTATGAGGTAAACTCAATTCCATTTTTTTGTATTTTTTTTATAAACTAACTAGTGCTAAAACAAGAAACAAAAAGATTCGATTGCAAGATCTAAAGATATACCTTCAAGCACTCACCTCCCCGGCAACGGCGCCAGAAAAGAGCTTGATGTCTACTACGCAACCTTCTCCTTGTAGACGTTTTTGGGCCTCCAAGTGCAGAGGTTTGTAGGACAATAGCAAATTTCTCTCAAGTGGATGACCTAAGGTTTATCAATCCGTGGGAGGCGTAGGATGAAGATGGTCTCTCTCAAACAACCCTGCAACCAAATAACAAAGAGTCTCTTGTGTCCCCAACACACCCAATACAATGGTAAATTGTATAGGTGCACTAGTTCGGCGAAGAGATGGTGATACAAGTGCAATATGGATGGTAGATATAGGTTTTTGTAAACTGAAAATATAAAAACAGCAAGGTAACAAGTGGTAAAAGTGAGCGTAAACAGTATTGCAATGATAGGAAACAAGGCCTAGGGTTCATACTTTCACTAGTGCAAGTTCTCTCAACAATAATAACATAATTGGATCATATAACTATCCCTCAACATGCAACAAAGAGTCACACCAAAGTCACTAATTGCGGAGAACAAACGAAGAGACTATGGTAGGGTACGAAACCACCTCAAAGTTATTCTTTCCAATCAATCTGTTGGGCTATTCCTATAAGTGTCACAAACAGCCCTAGAGTTCGTACTAGAATAACCCTTAAGATACAAATCAACCAAAACCCTAATGTCACCTAGATACTCCAATGTCACCTCAAGTATCCGTGGGCATGATTATACGATATGAATCACACAATATCAATTCATCTACTCAAACCAACACATAGAACCTCAAAGAGTGCCCCAAAGTTTCTACCGGAGAATCATGACGAAAACGTGTGCCAACCCCTATGCATAGGTTCATGGGCGGAACCCGCAAGTTGATCACCAAAACGTACATCAAGTGAATCACGTGATATCCCATTGTCACCACAGATACGCACGACAAGACATACATCAAGTGGTCTCAAATCTTTAAAGACTCAATCCGATAAGATAACTTCAAAGGGAAAACTCAATCCATTACAAGAGAGTAGAGGGGGATAAGAAACATAAGATCCAACTATAATAGCAAAGCTCACGATACATCAAGATCGTGCCAAATCAAGAACACGAGAGAGAGAGATCAAACACATAGCTACTGGTACATACCCTTAGCCCGAGGGTGAACTACTCCTCCTCGTCATGGAGAGCGCGGGATGATGAAGATGGCCACGGTGAGGATCCCTCCTCCGCGAGGTGCGGAACAGGTCCCGAGAGGTTTTTGGTGGCTACAGAGTCTTGCGGCGGCGGAACTCCCGATCTAATCTTTGTTCTGGAAGTTTTAGGGTACGTCGGTATATATGGGTGAAAGGAGTACGTTGGTGGAACGAAGGGGGGGCCACGAGGCAGGGGGCGCGCCCCCTACCCTCGTGAGCACCTCCTTCATCTTCTGACGTAGGGTCCAAGTCTATCTGTTAGGTTTCCTTCCAAAAATAACTTCTCCAGTTGATTTCGTTCCGTTTCGACTCCGTTTGATATTCCTTTTCTTCGAAACACTGAAATAGGCATAAAACAGCAAATCTGGGCTGGGCCTCCGGTTAATAGGTTAGTCCCAAAAATAATATAAAAGTGGAAAATAAAGCCCAATATTACCCAAAACAGTAGATAATATAGCATGGAGCAATCAAAAATTATAGATACATTGGAGACGTATCAGTGGCATCGGCGCCCATAGCACCAACTCGCGCGAGGAGTCAGCGGCATGGACCCCAGGAGCAACGGCACGCGACGCCGTGGCGCGGCGACCCCGGACGCGGCGCGGGCGGCGCTGCTCGTCGCTCCTACCTCCCGAGCCCACGGCTCGGGCGTACAAGGGTAGCGGGTACCCCGGTGGAGGCCGCTCGCACCAAGGCCTCGTCACCACTTGCATCGCCGCTTCGTCACGGTGATGGATCGACCGCTTCTTCGGCGGAAGTGGCCCTGGGTCGTCACGGGGAGCTTTTCCTTTCTCTTCGGCGGAAAACCTTCTAATGGGCGCCATTTTTGTCAGCAGAGGAGCAAGGAGGACGAAGCAAGCAAGCGAGGAAGAGATGGGCAACAGGGGCTCTGCCCTCACCCCATTTATAGCAAGAGAAGGCCAACCGGCGTCTCCCACGATCGCAGGTAATGATGGTTTTCCTTGCATGTCGCAGGGACCTGTCAAGTCGAGCAGTTGCCGAGGCAGCGTGGGGAAGCGGAGGCGCCCACGTCCAATCAACCGCCACGCGTCGACAGAGGCCGCAGGCTTTTGGGGCCCGTGGCGCTCCAAACTTGACCCTTGGCTTCGCCGCGAAGCCAAGACCGAGCACACCTTGGGCCCGGGGGCTACTATCGGTGTTCTGGGAACGGGGGTCCCCAGACTTGCCTGCCTGCAGCCCACGGCATGGCTAGGCAGCAGGCCGTACGGCCCATCTTCACCAACAAGGCGCTCAAGACCCTCGCGAGGGTCCAAGCCTCGTGAGGCGGACGACGCAAGACCTCCTCTGGAGTGGCCTCGCTAGGCAGGCTCACGAGGAGCGGAGATATCAAGGCGAGGCAAACCTCACGAGGCTCTAGTGTCATGAGCCATGACGCACGGTACCAGGCGGGCGCCGGTGCGCGCAACATCCTTATTTCCTCTTTGGTGCTAAGGAGGCAAGCGCAGGCAAAGAGTACCAAGGCATCAGGCAAAGGTTGCTATATTGGTGCAACAAGACCATGACCAGGAGGACGGCAAGGCGGAGGTCATCATGGAGCCCAAGATGGCGTCACCCCAGAGCTTTTCGTAGGCGAAGACCGCTTTTGTCAGGATAGCTTGTACTAGCTGTCCCCCTTCAAATTTGCCCGCCGTTGCTGGCTTCCTTCCCGCTCGATATTTGGGAAGAGGACCAGGGCCTCTATAAATAGGACTAGCCACCACAGCAGTAGGGGACGGATCCCGAACGGGTTGCGATCGAACCCTCACACCACAAGTCCATACGCACAAGAACACCTCAACCTCAGGAGGCTGTTCTTTCCTTGTACTGTTCATCACCAGCCCAAGAGGCAATCCACCACCACCACACTGGAGTAGGGTATTACACTACATCGGTGGCCCGAACCAGTATAAACCCTGCATCTCTCTGTTTCGTGAGTTTGTCGAGTTCGTCCGTAAGATCCTAGCGAGCTAGAGCATAGATCGGTAG
Organism: Aegilops longissima; assembly: GCA_021605205.1. Classification (NCBI taxonomy): domain Eukaryota; kingdom Viridiplantae; phylum Streptophyta; class Magnoliopsida; order Poales; family Poaceae; genus Aegilops; species Aegilops longissima. Next base: position 311,261,066 of record CM038680.1, read on the forward strand.
GAGGGAAAGACTTCGGCGCACCCCAGTGTTCGAACCTCAAGGGTTTGCCGGAACCCCACATCCAACACAAGTGAAGAGGAACACTGGGGAAAGGGCCTCCAATTGATCTCACAACATGGGATCTGGAGGTTGAGACTGAATAAGTGATGGATGATGTTAGTGTTGGGGAACGTAGTAATAACTCAAAATTTTCCTACGTGTCACCAAGATCAATCTAGGAGATGCTAGCAATGAGAGAGAGGGAGTGCATCTTCATACCCTTGAAGATCGCTAAGCGGAAGTGTTACAAGAACGCGGTTGACGGAGTCATACTCTCGGCGATTCAAATCACAGAAGATCCGATCCAAGCGCCAAACGGACGGCACCTCCGCGTTCAATACACGTACAGCCCGGGGACGTCTCCTCCTTCTTGATCCAGCAAGGGGAGAGGAGAAGTTGAGGGAGAGCTTCGGCAGCACGACGGCGTGGTGGTGGAGCTTGCGGTTCTCCTGCAGGGCTTCGCCAAGCACTACAGAGGAGGAGGTGTTGGAGGAGGGAGGGGCTGCGCCAGGGGAAGGGGTGCGGCTGCCCTCTCTCTCCCTCACTATATATAGGGGGAAGGGGGAGGATTAGGCGCCCTAGGGTTTCCCTAGGGGAGGGGCGGCGGCCACAGGGGAAACGCTAGATGGATTTGGGTGCCCCCACCCCTAGGAAACTTGCCCCCCAAACCGGGAGGGGCGGTTGCCCTAGGGGAGGCGCCCCCACCTCTCCAAGTTACATGAGAGGGGTTGGGAGGGGCGCACAGCCCCTTAGTGTGCTGGTGTGCCCCCTCCCCTTGTCCCATAAGCCCCCCCCCCCAACGCTTGCCGGGGCCTCTGAAACACCTTTCGGTCACGCTGGTCGTCACCCGGTACTCCCAGAACAATTTCGGAGTCCAATACCCTTTGTCCAATATATCGATCTTCACCTCTGGACCATTCCGGAGTTCCTCGTCACGTCCGGAACCTCATTCGGGACTCCGAACAATCTTCGGTAACCACATATTATTCCCATTACAACTCTAGCGTCACCGAACCTTAAGTGTGTAGACCCTACGGGTTCAGGAACCATGCAGACATGACCGAGACACCTCTCTGGCCAATAACCAATAGCGGGATCTGGATACCCATATTGGCTCCCACATGTTCCACGATGATCTCATCGGATGAACCATGATGTCGGGGATTCAATCAATCTCGTATACAATTCCCTTTGTCCACCGGTATGTTACTTGCCCGAGATTCGATCGTCGGTATCCCCATACCTCATTCAATCTCGTTACCGGCAAGTCTCTTTACTCGTTCCGTAACGCATGATCCCGTGGCTAACTCCTTAGTCACATTGAGCTCATTATGATGATGCATTACCGAGTGGGCCCAGAGATACCTCTCTGTCATAGGAGTGACAAATCCCAGTCTCGATTCGTGCCAACCCAACAGACACTTTCGGAGATACCTGTAGTGCACCTTCATAGCCACCCAGTTATGTTGTGACATTTGATACACCCAAAGCACTCCTACGGTATCTGGGAGTTGCACAATCTCATGGTCTAAGGAAATGATACTTGACATTAGAAAAGCTCTAGCAAACGAACTACGCGATCTTGTGCTATGCTTAGGATTGGGTCTTGTCCATCACATCATTCTCCTAATTATGTGATCCCATTATCAACGACATCCAGTAATCATGGTTAGGAAACCACAACCATCTATTGATCAACGAGCTAGTCAACTAGAGGCTCACTAGGGACATGTTGTGATCTATTGATGACCCACAAGTATAGGGGATCTATCATAGTCCTTTCGTCAGTAAGAGTGTCAAACCCAATGAGGAGCAGAAGGAAATGATAAGCGGATTTCAGCAAGGTATTCTCTGCAAGTACTGAAATAAGTGGTAACAGATAGTTTTGTGATAGGATAATTTGTAACGAGCAACAAGTAACAAAAGTAAATAAAGTGCAGCAAGGTGGCCCAATCCTTTTTATAGCAAAGGACAAGCCTGGACAAACTCTTATATGGAGAAAATTGCTCCCGAGGACACTTGGGAATATCGTCAAGCTAGTTTTCATCACGTTCATATGATTCACATTCGGTACTTTGATAATTTGATATGTGGGTGGACCGGTGCTTGGGTGCTGTTCTTACTTGAACAAGCATCCCACTTATGATTAACCTCTATTGCAAGAATCCGCAACTACAACAAAAGTATTAAGGTAAACCTAACCATAGCATGAAACATATGGATCCAAATCAGCCCTTACGAAGCAACGCATAAACTAGGGTTTAAGCTTCATCACTCTAGCAACCCATCATCTACTTATTACTTCCCAATGCCTCCCTCTAGGCCCAAATAATGGTGAAGTGTTATGTAGTCGACGTTCACATAACACCACTAGAGGCTAGACAACATACATCTCATCAAAATATCGAACGAATACCAAATTGACATGACTACTAATAGCAAGACTTCTCCCATGTCCTCAGGAACAAACGTAACTACTCACAAAGCATATTCATGTTCATAATCAGAGGGGTATTAATATGCATATAGGATCTGAACATATGATCTTCCACCAAATAAACCAACTAGCATCAACTACAAGGAGTAATCAACACTACTAGCAACCTACTAGTACCAATCCCGGACTTGGAGACAAGAATTGGATACAAGAGATGAACTAGGGTTTTGAGAGGAGATGGTGCTGGTTAAGATGTTGATGGAGATTTCCCTCTCCTGATGAGAGGAGCGTTGGTGATGATGATGGCGATGATTTCCCCCCGAGGGAAGTGTCCCAGCAGAACAGCTCTGCGGAGCCCTAGATTGGTTCCGCCAAGGTTCCACCTCGTGGCGGAGTCTCGTCCCGAAAGGTTGCTTATGATTTTCCTTGATGAAAGACTTCATATAGCGAAGATGGCCACGGAGAGCCAACAGGGGCCCACGAGGCGGGCATACAGGGGTAGGGCGGGCCCCCACCCTCGTGGCCATGTGGGTCCCCCTCTGACGTACTTCTTCCGCTCAATATTTTTTATTATTTCCAAAAATAACTTTCGTGGAGTTTCAGGACTTTTGGAGTTGTGCAGAATAGGTCTCTAATATTTGCTCCTTTTCCAGCCCAGAATTCCAGCTGCCGGCATTCTCCCTCCTTATGTAAACCTTGTAAAATAAGCGAGAATAGGCATAAGTATTGTGATATAATGCATAATAACAGCCCATAATGCAATAAATATCGATATAAAAGCATGATGCAGAATGGACGTATCAACTCCCCCAAGCTTAGACCTCGCTTGTCCTCAAGCGGAAGCCGATAACGATAAATATATCCACATGTTTAGAGGTAGAGGTGTCGATAAAAATAAATACGAACATGAAGGCATCATGATTATTTCATAATAGCAACATATATGGATATTGTCATATGATTTCTTATGCTCAAGTAATAATCTATTCACAATGCAAAAGTCTGACTCAAAAACTTTATTGAGAACTGACAAACTATAATCTCAGTCATTGAAGCAATTGCAATTTATCATAACATCAAAAAGAGTCTATGTCAGAGCTTTCTAGCAAGTCCACATACTCAATCATCATTTAGTCTTTCATAATTGCTAACACTCACGCAATACTTGTGGTTACGGAGTTTTAATCGGACATAGAGAAAGATAGGGGCTTATTGTTTTGCCTCCCAACCTTTTACCTCAAGGGTAATGTCAACAATAATAACTCATGCTGGATATATCTATCAGGATCTTTCCAACATACTGTGCTTGCCAAAGGATAAAATAAAAAGGAAAGGTGAAGATCACCATGACTGTTGCATAAGGTAGAAGACAATAATAAAAGATAGACCCTTTGCACAGGGAAGCAGAGGTTGCCATGCGCTTTCAGGGTTGGATGCACAAAAGCTTAATGCAAAAGAACATCACTTTATATTGCCCTTGTGATATGAACCTTTATTATGCAGTCCGTCGCTTTTATTTCTTCCACATCACAAGATCGTATAAAGCTTATTTCCTCCACACCAATCAATCATACATATTTAAAGAGCAATTTTTATTGCTTGCACCGATGACAACTTACTTGAAGGATCTTACTCAATCCATAGGCAGGTATGGTGGACTCTCATGGCAAAACTGGTTAAAGGGTTTTTGGAAGCACAAGTAGTATCTCTACTTGGTGCTAAGAATTTGGCTAGCATGAGGGGGAAAGGCAAGCTCAACATGTTGGATGATCCATGACAATATACTTCATCTCAGATATAAGAAAACATAACCCATTACGTTGTCTTCCTTGTCCAACATCAACTCTTTAGCATGTCATATTTTAATGAGTGCTCCCAATCATAAAAAATGTCAAGATAGTATATTTATATGTGAAACCTCTCTTTCCTTATTACTTCCTATTAATTGCAACGATGACCAAAGCTATGTTTGCCAACTCCCCACAACTTTTAATCATCATACTCTTTCTATGTGAAGTCATTACTCTCAATAAGATCAATATGAACTCTTTGTTTCTTTTTATTCTTTTTCTCTTTTCTTTTATTCACTCAAGATCATGGCAAAATAATCAAGCCCTTGACTCAACACTAATCTTTATTATATAGCTCATGGAATCGATTACAAAGAGGGATCATAAGACAAAACTCAAAACTAGATCATGCCGTAAACTTTATTCTACTAGATCAAGATACTAATAATAGGATCGAACTAAGAAAAACGGTAAAGATAGGAGTGTGATGGTGATACGATACCGGGGCACCTCCCCCAAGCTTGGCAGTTGCCAAGGGGAGTGCCCATACCCATGTGATTATATCTCCTTTGCTGGTGAAGAAGGTGGAGGCGATGATGGATAGTCGCACATCGAGCGTAAGAGGTCCTCCAGCTTGCGAATAATGCCCTTGAGTGCAACGATATGCTCCTTCAACAAAATATTTTCACGTGTGAGATACTTGTTCTGTATACGAGCTAACTCGATCATCTTGAAAGCTTCGATCTCAGTTGGGGTAAGAAGATTGTGATCAAGTTGAAGGGTGTCTTCTGCTGCTGGAGCTTGATTCTCCGTGGCCTTCTTGATCCCTTCATCCTTGTTGATCTCCATGTTTCTTCCCTCTTCAGCTCTATCTTCATTAGCCAAGCATCGTTGTCACCATTGTTGGAGGAGGGGGACGACATGATGCCTGGCCTTGACAACCCTGACAGGAATTAGCTCGAAACAAGAACAGAGGATATTTGCGTGATACAAGAGTCAAAACCTTCGGGAGATTATATAATGAATTTTTATCGACCAAAATACGTATCGTGCAAGAAAACAGAGTCCGGAGAGCACACGAGGTGCCCACGAGGTAGGGGGCACGCCCAGGGGGTAGGGCGCGCCCTCCACCCTCGTGGAGCCCTCGTGTCCTTTCCGGACTGCTTCTTATTTTTCTATTTTTCTAAATATTCCAAAACGGGGAAATATTGCCTTTAGAACTGTTTTGGAGTCGGTTTACTTACCATACCACATACCTATTCCTTTTCGGAGTCTGAGACGTTCCGGAAAGTGTCCCTTATGTATTCCTCCGGGGTTACGGTTTCAATAACATTGGTTTCAACATTTATAGGATTACCTGAGATATAATGTTTAATTCATTGACCGTTCACCACCTTCGGATTTGTGCCTTCGAAGTTGTTGATTTTTATGGCACCGGAACGATAGACCTCCTCAATAACGTAAGGGCCTTCCCATTTAGAGAGAAGTTTTCCTGCAAAAAATCTTAAACGAGAGTTGTATAGCAATACATAATCACCTACATTAAACTCACGCTTTTGTATCCTTTTGTCATGCCATCTTTTAACTTTTTCTTTAAACAACTTGGCATTTTCATAAGCTTGGGTTCTCCATTCATCAAGTGAGCTAATATCAAATAACCTCTTCTCACCGGCAAGTTTGAAATCATAATTGAGCTCTTTAATAGCCCAATATGCCTTATGTTCTTGTTCGAGAGGTAAGTGACATGCTTTTCCATAAACCATTTTATACGGAGACATACCCATAGGATTTTTATATGCAGTTCTATAGGCCCATAATGCATCATCAAGTTTCTTGGACCAATTCTTTCTAGACCTGTTGACAGTCTTTTGCAAAATTAATTTGAGATCTCTATTACTCAATTCTAGTTGACCACTAGACTGTGGGTGATAAGGAGATGCAATTCTATGATTAACATCATACTTAGCAAGCATTTTACGGAAAGCACCATGAATAAAATGTGAACCACCATCAGTCATTAAATATCTAGGGACTCCAAACCTCGGAAAAATAACTTCTTTAAGCATTTTAATAGAAGTGTTATGATTAGCACTACTAGTTGGGATAGCTTCGACCCACTAAGTAACGTAGTCAACAACAACTAAAATATGTGTATAACCATTAGAGGCAGGAAAAGGTCCCATATAATCAAAGCCCCAAACATCAAATGGTTCAATAACAAGTGAATAGTTCATAGGCATTTCTTGACGTCTACTAATATTACCAATTCTTTGACATTCATCACAAGATAAGACAAACTTACGGGCATCCTTGAAGAGAGTAGGCCAATAGAAACAGGATTGCAATACCTTATGTGCAGTTCTATCTGCAGCGTGGTGTCTTCCATAAGCTTCGGAGTGACACTTGTGTAGGATCTGTTCCTGTTCATGCTCAGGTACACAACGTCTAATAACACCATCTATTCCTTCTTTATAAAGATGTGGGTCATCCCAAAAGTAATGTCTTAAATCATAGAAAAACTTTTTCTTTTGCTGGTATGTGAAACTAGGTGGTATAAATTTAGCAACAATGTAATTAGCATAATCAGCATACCAAGGAGTACTACAAGAAGTATTTATGACATTTAATTGCACATCAGGAATGCTATCATCAATAGGTAGTGGGTCATCAAGAACATGTTCTAACCTAGACAAGTTGTCTGCAACGGGGTTCTCAGCTCCCTTTCTATCAACAATATGCAAATCAAATTCTTGTAGCAAAAGAAACCATCTAATAAGTCTATGTTTAGCATCTTTCTTCTCCATAAGATATTTAATAGCAGCATGATCCGTGTGAATAGTTACTTTAGAATCAACAATATAAGGTCTGAACTTATCACAAGCAAATACAACTGCTAAGAATTCTTTTTCAGTAGTAGCATAATTTGCCTGAGCATTGTCTAGAGTTTTACTAGCATGATGAATAACATTTAATTTCTTATCAACTCTTTTCCCTAGAACAACACCTACAACATAATCACTAGCATCACACATAATTTCAAAGGGTAAATTCCAATCAGGTGGTTGAACAATAGGTGCAGAGATCAATGCTTTCTTAAGTATTTCAAATGCTTCTACACAATCATCATGAAAGACAAATGGTATATCTTTTTGTAATAAATTAGTCAGAGGCCGAGAAATTTTGGAAAAGTCCTTAATGAACCTTCTATAAAAACTGGCGTTACCAAGGAAACTTCTTATACCTTTGATGTCCTTGGGACATGGCATCTTTTCAATAGCATCAACCTTGGCTTTATCAACTTCAACACCTCTTTCAGAAACTTTATGCCCCAAGACAATGCCTTCATTAACCATAAAGTGGCACTTTTCCCAATTCAAGACAAGATTAGTTTCTTCACATCTCTGCAAAACTCGATCAAGGTTGCTCAAGCAATCATCAAAAGAGGATCCATAGACGGAAAAGTCATCCATGAAAACCTCACAAATCTTTTCACAAAAGTCAGAGAATATAGCCATCATGCATCTTTGAAAGTAGTAGGTGCATTACATAAACCGAAAGGCATACGTCTATAAGCAAAAGTACCAAAAGGGCATGTAAAAGTGGTCTTTGATTGATCATTGGCTGACACAGGTATTTGAGAGAAACCAGAATAACCGTCTAGAAAGCAAAAATGTGTATGTTTAGATAATCTTTCTAGCATTTGATCGATAAAAGGTAAGGGGTAATGATCCTTTTTAGTAGCCTTGTTTAATTTGTGGAAATCAATTACCATCCTATACCCTGTAATAATTCTTTGCGGAATCAATTCATCTTTATCATTAGGAACGACAGTAATACCTCCCTTCTTAGGGACACAATGGACAGGACTTACCCACTGACTATCAGCAACGGGATAAATTATACCTGCTTCCAGAAGTTTTAGTATTTCTTTTCTTACCACTTCTTTCATCTTAGGATTCAGCCTTCGTTGATGATCAACAACCGGTTTGGCATCTTCTTCCAAATTTATTTTATGTTGACATAGAGTGGGACTAATGCCCTTTAGATCATCAAGAGTATATCCAATAGCAGCACAATGCTTCTTCAGAGTTTTCAATAATCTCTCTTCTTCATGCTCTGAAAGGTTAGCACTAATAATAATAGGATATATCTTCTTTTTATCAAGATAAGCATATTTAAGAGTATCAGGCAACAGATTAAGCTCAAACACAGGATCACCCTTGGGTGGAGGGGGATCCCCTAAAATTTCAACAGGCAAATTGTGTTTCAGAATAGGTTCCTGTTTAAAGAATACTTCATCTATTTCCCTTCTTTCATTCATAAACATATCATTTTCATGGTCGAGCAAATATTGTTCTAAAGGATCACTAGGAAGTACAGCAATAGAAGCAAGACCAATAATTTCATCCTTACTAGGCAATTCTTCTTCACGGTGTTGTCTACTAAATTTAGAGAAATTAAACTCATGAGACATATCACCCAAACCAATAGTAACAACATTGTTTTAGCAGTCTATCTTAGCATTGACAGTGTTCAAGAAGGGTCTACCAAAAATAATGGGACAAAAGCTATCTTGTGGGGAACCAAGGACAAGAAAATCAACAGGATATTTAGTTTTCCCACACAAGACTTCAACATCTCTAACAATTCCCATTGGTGAAATAGTATCTCTATTAGCAAGTTTAATTGTGACATCAATATCTTCTAACTCAGCAGGTGCAATTTCATGCATAATTTCTTTGTATAAGTCAAAGGGTATTGCACTAACACTAGCACCCATATCACATAAGCCATGATAACAATAATCTCCTATTTTAACAAAAACAACAGACACGCCTACCACAGGTCTATGTTTATCTTTAGCACAAGGTTTGGCAATTCTGGCAGTTTCACCACAGAAATAAATAACATGCCCATCAATATTATCAGCCAAGAGATCTTTAACAATAGCAATATTAGGTTCAACTTTAACTTGCTTAGGAGGTGTATAAGTTCTAATATTGCTTTTATGAACCACAGTTGAAGCTTTAGCATGATCCTTTATTCTAACAGGGAAAGGTGGTTTCTCAGCATAAGAGGTAGGAACAATAGGATCATTATAAGTGACAGTCTTTTCCTCAACTTTAGTAGGTGCAGATAATTTTACTTCTATGGGAGGATGATATTTAAACCACTTCTCCTTGGGGAGATCAACATAAGTAGCAAAAGATTCACAGAAAGAAGCTACTATCTCAGAGTCAAGTCCATATCTAATGCTAAACTTACAGATAACATCGGTATCCATAAAAGATTTAACACAATCAAACTTAGGTGTCATACCTGACTCCTTACCTTCGTCGAGATCCCAATCTTCAGAGTTGCGTTTAATTCTATCCAATAAATTCCATTTGAATTCAATAGTCTTCATCATAAAAGAGCTAGAACAAGAAGTATCGAGCATGGATTGATTATTATGAGAAAGTCGAGCATAAAAACTTTGAAGAATTACTTCTCTTGGAAGCTCATGATTGGGGCATGAATATAACATTGATTTAAGCCTCCCCCAAGCTTGAGCGATGCTTTCTCCTTTGCGAGGCCAAAAATTATATATATAATTGCGATCACGATGAACAAGATGCATAGGATAAAACTTCTGATGAAATTCCAATTTCAATCATTTGTAGTTCCATGACCCCGTATCATCACATAGCCTATACCATGTCGATGCATATCCCTCCAAAGATAAAGGAAAGACCTTATTCTTAATAACATCATCGGGTATACCTACAAGCTTAAATAATCCTGTAACATCCCAAATTTCCTATTTGGAATGTTTTACAATTATAGCTAAGCATCTATGCATTCTGTTTGAATTTGAGTGCCATTTGAAGTTTCTGAAGTTTTGAGTTTTGGAATTTGAATTCAAACTTGGCAAGTGGGAATCATTTCAAAAACTATGCCTGATAAATACTTGAGCAAAAGTATGAGAGGAGTAAACATGACACTCCAAAAATATCAGAGGAAAGCAATGCCAAAAGTTTTGAATTCAAACTTGAATTTTATTTGAATTTGAAAAAAATGAATTTTTATAAAGTTTGGATTTTGCCTTTGGAAAATGTTCAAATGATAGGAATATTTCCTAATCATTTTGGTATATATATGTCCTATATAAAATATTTATATTTTATAAGTTATCTCTGTTTTGTTTTTATTAAAAAATATTTTTTAAAAAAAGAACCTCAGCGCCAGCCAAAGCATCGCTTGACCAGTAGCCGAGGCACCAGCAGCGCCAAAGTGGCCCTGCCCACCACCGCCAGCGCCAAGCCAAGCCGACCCAGCGCCAACCGCGCCCCCCCGCCGAATCGCTCGGCTCGGTCGCCCGACCCACCGCCTCCCTCTCTCTCTCGACGGTGGGCCCCACCTCGTCAACCCCGCCGCCGCCACCTCGCGCGCCGCCACGGATCGAAGGATCCGGATTCGATCCGCGCCCGATTCACCCCTCGCCCAAGCCGAGGCGCCTATAAGAACCCCCCCCGCACCCCATTCCCCCCGCCCCGCTTGAACCTCTCCTCTCTCCTCACGCGCTCGCCGGACTTGCCGAACGCCACCGCCGCCATTCACCTCGTCGCCGTCGCCCTAGCCCTCCCCGAGCCTCGTCGACTCCACCAGAACCCCCCCCCTCGTCGCCCCGCACCCGGCCGGACTCCTCCGCCGACCTCCCGACGACGGAGAGGCCAACACACTCGCCGCCGCCGCCGCCGCCGCCGTCGAGCTCCGGTAAGCCACCGGACTCCACCCCCGCCGTCCGATCTCACATCCACGGCTAGGATTAGAACACCCCCGAAGGGGTATGTTCTTTTATAAAAAAAAACCGGTTTGGCCCGGTTCGTTGCGGTTTATTTTAAGTAGGGTTTTTTTATTTTACCGGCCCGATTCATTTAACCCTAGGGCCCATTTAGTTATATTACGCGCAGTGCGCTAGTTAGGCCCATTTAGTCGTTTTTCTTTATTTTCGTTTTTCTGTTTTAACAGAATAGTTTCAGATTTGAAAAATTCATATCTTTTATTCTACTTAATATTTTTGAGTGATTCTTTTTTTGTTGGTTTGAAAATTTTCTATAGTTTCTGTAAAAAGATATTATTAGCTATGTTAAAATTATTTATAATTGCTTTATTTTAGTTTTAGCCAGAATAGTAAATCTGTCATAAAATGAGCTAGGAAAATTATTTTTATATGATTCTTTTGTCCCAACTTTGTTTTGACATTGCCTAACCGTAGGAATTAATTTGGATATTTTAGGATTAATAAAAATTAGTTTCTAGCAGAATCTTGTTATTTCTTAATTAATTAACTAGCTACTGTTTTCCTATTATTTTAATTAGCAAATAAATTTATTTCTCACCTGTGATTGATTATTCTAGGATAGTTTCTGTCACTTTATAGGATGAACTTTTATTTATAATAAATAAAACTTTTATTTTATTTTTCTTAATAGAAATTGAATTAGGCCTAATAGGAGTTTCATAATAGATTTTAAATTGATTCTTTTTGCTCCTAGTTGCTTAAAGCATCCTTTTCTGTTAAGTTAACATAAACTCATGTTTAGGTTATGTTAGAAATTTTTTTGTTATGTAAAACTATTTTTAGTTGTTGCTTGAAGTAGGAAAACTTTGAGTTGGTTTTCTTTGAGTTTTCCTTTGGGTTTTGATTTGTGTGTTTGGTGTGTTATGTTACTATGATACTATGTTAAGTGATCTTATGCTATATGCTTATTGTGATTATTGTTTGTCTCGGTAGAGTTTCCGGAGTGCGAAGCTTGCTACTACGAGTCCTTAGCTTACGAGGATCATCGCAAGGCAAGTCTTTGATCATGTTATTTTCAATACCTATGATTTTGTGCATTAGAAATTATACCACCCCACCATGCATGCAGTAGTTGAAATTTGAAGTTACAATCTTGAGTAGTATCATGTGGTAGGATGAACCAATTCCCCTTGTTACCATGACCCCGGGACGAAGTAGTTTATTTTGCTATGCTCAGAGAGCGGGTTTGGTTGAGTGAAATTCATAAGTAAGATGTGAGAGTCAATGATGATGACAACCCCATGAACTACAAGATCAAGATGGACTTGAAATTCACTCTTTGGGTGGAGGGCGGTTGTGGGCACCTGGAGAACCCAGTGGTTGGCGGGATGCATGGAGAAGTGCCATGACATCTTGCGGAAAGCTTCACCCAGCCACGAAGAGACGGATGGATGCCCCATTGACCGGAAGCTTACCTGTGCAGCCGCAAGCCATTATGGGCTATGGCTGGGTCAACCCTAGTAGTGACGCTGGCTGGACGGTACTATGAGATGTAGAAGAACGGTAGGATTGGATGGGTACCGGCAGTAGCCAGAAGAACTCTTTGGAAGACCCTGTTTCATTCGTCCCGTCTTCAAACACCATGAAGTGCGAAGACATAAAAGGAGGGAATGATTCTTGCGGGTAAAGTTCGCAAACCTCTGCAGAGTTAAAGATCTAATCGATTAGCCGTGTCCCCGGTTACGGACAATTTGAGCCTCTGGAACTTGGAAGTATTCGGAAATCTCAACACTAAAACTAATGAATTAATTTGAGGGGGTTATGACTTAATAATTTGGGAATGAGACATTGGTTGGCGGAACCATCTCAATAACTACCAACAATTTTGTAGTATTTGCAAGCAAGTCCTTTGTAGTAGGGAAAAGCGGCTTTTAGCAAAATGATGAAACTTAGAGCCCCACAGCCAAAATGCATATAGTGATAGTAATTTTATTATTGTTATTCTCTCTTCATGACTTGCCGCTTATTCAAAAAGCTGACCTACACGGCTGCAACGTCTTGTGTTGCGAGATTTATTCGATCGGGAGTGAGGCTACGCTCGCGCTTGGCGATTGCCCTTTGGAGTCGGATGGACTCGCTATACTTCTACGCCCGCAACTTTAGTAGTTTATTTCTCATGAGTTGGCCTTTGGCGAATTTATTCTATTGTAATAAAGACTCTATATGAGAATCGTGTAATAAATTCAGGTGTGATTGAACTTTGATTATTTCATCGATGTCTTGTGAGTACCGGCATGATCTTGGGATGGTATGCATACACGAGATTTGACGATTTTGGGTCAGGTCGCTCTGAGAGATGGTATCAGAGCACACGCTGACCGTAGGATCGTAACCCCTAGGATCGGAAAGGCATAGGAAGAGACTACTTACTTTATATCCTTATCATTCCGTAATTCTCCCCTGTTCAATTCTGACTCCTCTCCGATTTTCAACATTCTAGATGGCCGTCGAGTTCACCCCAGTTTTGCTTCCGGAGTTTTGCCAGCCCGATGAGACAATGCCCTTCGGCAGGAAGCTGGTCCAGATGGTGAAGAAGCTGAAGATTGCTCGCCCTCGATCACCGGAAGCCAACCAATGCACTTAAGCGGACACCGCTTCTGAGATTGAAGTGCATATTCGAGGAGAACCTTCGGAGGACATACGGAGCCTATTGACTTTGAGTTCACCGACTTCAACTGGATCATCGGAAGGACATGGCGATCTATCGTGCACTTGGACATCTCCGAGAAGAGTCTGAGGCGAGCTCGATCCATCGAGACCTCGCCATGGTTTCCCTTGAGCGAGGAATGGAGATATCATCCGCACCGTGAGGGCGACTCCACTCTCTCTTATATCCAGGACTTGGAGTGTCTCCTCAGAAGCGGAGATCCAGACTCGCCGTAACTCGAAGGTACACATGAGGCTGTTGTTCCGTGAACTGGAACTGGAGGAGAAGGCACACGCAGACTTCCTTGGCCATGAGGAAGAAATCGCGGACTTCATGGAGAGAGTCGACGACCTGAAGATGAAGCTTGCCGCAATTGAGGAAAAGATGGACTTGGGAGAGGATCCTTTTCCGAGTGGAGATGATGGACCTCTCGTGAGCAATGTTCAGGATTATGAAGGGAGTTCCACTGAAGGAAGCCGCAAGAGAAGGCGCCGCAACAGAGGACACCACACCGGAGGACATCGCACCAGAGGACGCAAGGATTATTGATGAAGACATTTAGTCGACCACCATGTTATTTTACTTTTTCGTCGATCAGTTAGGTCGTTATCTTCGATTTAGTCGTGAGCTTTTGTAATCGTGTTTGGACCATGTTTGAGTGGATGAATAAATGATTGGTGTGTTTATGATTGTGCATTCATATGGGTAGTGTTATTTCTCATTAGACCATTGTTCTATTCTAATTTTCTCATCCACTCCAAAACACCAGATGCCTCCGAGACGTGACCCCGGTCTCAACTTCCCGCCGGAGCTCACCCAGCTGCTCCAGCAGCAGAATGCCATCATGCAGATGCTCATCCAGAATCAGAACAACAACAACAACAATCCACCACCGCCACCCCCACCTCCTGTTGACAACTTGACTCGATTCCTGAGGCTGAATCCGCCGGTGTTCTCTAGCAGCACTGAGCCGATTGTGGCCGATGATTGGCTCCGCAAGATCGGAAGAGAGTTAATCACTGTTGGGAGCACTGATGCAGAGAAGGTGCGCTTTGCCGCACATCAACTTGATGGACCTGCAGCTTCTTGGTGGGAGAACTACACCGCCACTTATCCCATCGGCACCATCACATGGGATCAGTTCCAGCAGCCTTCCGCACCGCTCATGTTTCATTTGGAGCCATGAGTGCAAGAAGCGTGAGTTCCGCAACTTACGCCAGGGGAACCGTACTGTGGCACAGTACGTGGATGAATTCAGCAAGTTGGCCCGTTATGCCCCGGATGATGTGGCCACAGATGCCGCAAAGCAGGAGAAGTTTCTCGAGGGACTCAATGATGAACTGGGCATGCAGCTTATGGTGGCTACTTTCGTCAACTACCAGCAGCTGGTAGACAAGGCCATCGTACTTGGAGGCAAGCAGCAGCAGATTGAAAGCCGCAAGCGGAAGTACAGCCAGGGGAAGCACAACTCAGGAGCTCAGCAGAAGCCCCGTTATGCCCCATACTCAGGAGGGCATATCCATCACAACCATGGAGGACATAACCATGGAGGCAATGGGAACAACCGCAGCCAGGACAACAGGTCAGGCAATGGAAATGGCAATGGAAACGGTAATGGGAACCAACATCGTTCTGCCCCGACTCCGAAGGATCTGAGTCACATCACCGCTTCAAGTGCCGAAGGCGGGGCACTATGCCACCGACTGCCGGAGGCCAAGCGGAGGAATGGAAAGCGGCAATGGAGGCACAGTGAAGAAGCCCAACCCTTTCCCTCGTGCTCGGGTGAACCACATTGGCGTGGAGGGCGTCTATGATCAGCCGGACAATTGTGGTTGGTAAGTTTTATTGAATTCACGTTCAGTTTTGGTACTCTTTGATTCTGGTGCAACGCATTCATTCATATCAAGGGTAGTTGTGGAGAAGTACGGGTTGCCCACTAAAACCCTTAGAAACCCCCTTCGCATCAGTTCCGCAGGAGGAGAAATGATGGCAGGCTTAGGCTGTCATGCAACCCTCAACATCGGGAACCATAAATTTCCCGCAGACCTCATAGTGTTGGAAACCCAGACCTTGGATGTAATCCTAGGCATGGATTGGTTGACGAAGTTTGAAGGGAACATAGATGTGCTCAGAAGTCTATTCTGCTCACCACCCGGAGCGAAGAGGATCAAGTATGTATCCATACGTAGCCAGATGAAGAATCAGGTGAATTCCCTCACGGGAGTTGTACAGGAGGAAGTGCCAGTAGTGCAAGATTTTCCCGATGTGTTTCCGGAGGAATTACCAGGAATGCCACCGGACAGGGACATTGAATTTCTGATCGAGTTATTGCCCGGCACAGCCCCAATATCCAAGAGACCTTATCGGATGCCCCGAATGAGTTGAAAGAGATCAAGGATCAAATTAATGAGTTATTGGAGAAAGGATATATTCGCCAAGCTCATCACCTTGGGAGCCCAGTTCTTTTGGTAGAGAAGAAGGATGGAAGCTTGAGGATGGTTGTGGATTATCGTGCGTTGAGCGAAGTGACCATCAAGAACAAGTACCCTCTGCCGATGATTAATGACTTGTTTGATCAGCTAGTAGGAGCCAAGGTATTCTCCAAGATCGATCTTGATCGAGGTATCATCGATTGAAGATCCGTGAAAAGGATATACCCAAAACAGCATTCACCACCAGGTATGGTTTATATGAGTATACCGTCATGTCATTTGGATTGACTAATGCTCCTGCATACTTCATGAATTTGATGAACAAGGTGTTTATGGAATATCTGGACAAGTTTGTCGTGGTGTTCATTGATGATATCTGATTTTCTCCAAGAGCGAGGAAGAGCATAAGGAACATTTGCGTCTAGTTCGGAGAAACTTGAGAACATCGGTTGTATGCCAAGTTCAGCAAATGTGAATTTTGGCTGAAGGAAGTTGGATTTCTCGGACATGTTATTTCAGGAGAAGGAATAGCAGTTGACCCCGCCAAGGTTGAATCAGTCACCGATTGGCAGTCGCCCACCTCAGTCAAGGAGATCCGCAGTTTTCTCGGACTCGCAGGATATTATCGGCGGTTCATTGAGAACTTCTCGAAGATTGCCAAGCCCATGACTGAGCTGTTGAAGAAGGAGGCCAAGTACATTTGGACCGAGGATTGTGAAGCCAGTTTTCAGGAATTGAAGAAATGTTTGGTTACAGCCCCAGTGTTGATTTTGCCGGACATACACAAGGAATACCAGGTTTATTGCGACGCTTCTCGTCAGGGACTCGGAGGAGTACTCATGCAGGAAGGAAAAGTTGTAGCTTATGCCTCCAGACAGCTACGACCTCACGAGATGAATTATGCCACACATGATTTGGAGTTAGCAGCCGTAGTGCATGCACTCAAGACCTGGAGACATTTCCTCATCGGAAACCGTTGTGATGTTTACACAGATCACAAGAGCTTGAAGTATATTTTCACGCAGAAGAGTTGAACCTCGAGCGGAGGAGATGGCTAGAGTTGATAAAGGACTATGACATGAGATTGCATTACCACCTGTAAGGCTAATGTTGTAGCAGATGCTTTGAGCCGTAAGAGTTATGTGAATACTCTTACAGCAGGAGGATTACCCCAGGAGTTAGTCGATGACCTCAGAGATCTCCGTTTGGAGATAGTTCCGAGAGGATATGTGGCAACTCTGGAAGTTCAGTCCACTTTGGCCGAAAGGATTCGTGAAGCCCAGAAGTCGGACAAGGAAATTGATGAAATAAAGCAGAAGATGAATGAAGGAAAAGCGAAAGGGTTCCGTAAGGATGAACACGGAACTATATGGTTCGAGGATCGTATTTATGTGCCCAATGATCCCAAACTCAGGAAGCTAATTCTTCAGGAGGCTCATGATTCACCGTACTCGATTCACCCCGGTAACACCAAGATGTACCTGGATTTGAAGGAAAGTTTCTGGTGGACAGGTATGAAGAAGGATATTGCCGAGTACGTAGCAGTATGCGATGTTTGTCAACGAGTAAAGGCAGAACATCAGAAGCCAGCAGGTTTACTTCAACCTTTGTCGATTCTAGATTGGAAATGGGAGAAACTTGGAATGGATTTTATCACTGGATTACCCAGGACCCATTCAGGTTATGATTCCATCTGGGTAGTGGTTGATCGTTTGACCAAGGTAGCTCACTTCATTCCCGTGAAGACTACCTATACAGTGCTAAGTTGGCCAAGATATACATGACCAGGATCGTATGTCTGCATGGAGTTCCGAGGAAAATCGTGTCAGATAGAGGAACACAGTTTACCTCAAAGTTTTGGAAGCGATTGCATGAAACTTTGGGTGCGAGGCTGGAATTGATGACAGCTTTTCATCCATGAGATGATGGATGAGACGAGAGAGTCAATCAGATTACGGAGGACATGTTGAGAGCTTGTGTGCTAGACTATGGGTCTAGCTGGGATGATAATTTGCCATACGCAGAGTTCTCATACAACAACAGTTATCAATCCGATCGAAGATGGCCCCTTTCAAGCTCTATACGGAAGGAGGTGCGAACACCATTCTTTGTGGGATAGTGTTGGAGATCGATCACTTTTCGGTTCCGATCTTATCGGAGATTCAAGAGAAAGTCAAGCTGATTCAGGATAGACTCAAGATAGCACGGTCGAGACGGAAGAGTTATGCCGACGAGAACGCAAGGAAGTAACTTACAAAGCGGAGACCGAGCATATCTTCGTGTGTCTCCACCGTGGAATCAAGCGGTTTGGTGTCAAAGGAAAGCTAGCACCCGATTCATTGGCCCGTACAAAATCCTCGAGCGTCGTGGAGAAGTTGCTTACAAGTTGGAATTACGGAAGGATTGTCCGGAGTTCATGATGTCTTCCATGTTTCTCGGTGAAGAAGTGTCATGCCGACATGGCCGATATTCCGTTGAGAGACACAGTGCCCCTAGAGGCCATACAGCTTGCGGTGATCGACTTATAAGGAGAAACCCGTCCGAATTCTCGAGGCTGCGAGCGAGTCACCCGCAGACAAGGTCATCAAGTTTTGTAAGGTGCGTGGAGTCATCACTCCAAGAGGAAGCCACTGGGAGCGCCAAGAAGACCTTCTTGAGACCACCGCACCTATTTGCTAGCCAACCCGAATCTCGAGGGCTAGATTCATCTTAAGGTGGTAGGTTTGTAACATCCCAAATTTCCTATTTGGAATGTTTTACAATTATAGCTAAGCATCTATGCATTCTGTTTGAATTTGAGTGCCATTTGAAGTTTCAAGTTTTGAGTTTTGGAATTTGAATTCAAACTTGGCAAGTGGGAATCATTTCAAAAACTATGCCCGATAAATACTTGAGCAAAAGTATGAGAGGAGTAAACATGACACTCCAAAAATATCGAGGAAAGCAATGCCAAAAGTTTTGAATTCAAACTTGAATTTTATTTGAATTTGAAAAAATGAATTTTTATAAAGTTTGGATTTTGCCTTTGAAACATGTTCAAATGATAGGAATATTTCCCTGATCATTTTGGTATATATATATGTCCTATATAAAATATTTATATTTTATAAGTTATCTCTGTTTTGTTTTTATTAAAAAAATAAATTAAAAAAAAAGAACCTCAGGCGCCAGCCAAAGCATCGGCCCAGCCAGGCCGAGGCACCCAGGCCAGGCGGCCCACTGCCCACCAGCGCCACCAAGCCGGCCCAGCGCCAGCGCGCCCCCCTCACCGAATCGCTCCAGCTCGGTCGCCCGACCGCACCGCACTCCCCTCTCTCTCTCTCTGACGGTGGGCCCCACCTCGTCAACCCCGCCACGCCACCTCGCGCCGCCGCCGCTCGCCGGATCCCGAAGGATCCGGATTCGATCCGCGCCCGATTCACCCTCGCCCAAGCCGAGGCGCCTATAAGAACCCCCCGCACCCCATTCCCCCTCGCCCCTCCGAACCTCTCCTCTCTCCTCACGCTTCGCCGGACTTGCTTAACGCCACCGCCGCCATTCACCTCGCCGCCCGCCCTAGCCTCCCGAGCCTCGTCGACTCCACAGACCCCCCTCGTCGCCCAGCACCGCGGACCACTCCGCCGACCTCCCGACGACCGGAGAGGCCAACACACTCACCGCCGCCCGCCGCCGCCGTCGAGCTCCGGTAAGCCACCGGACTCCACCCCCGCCGTCCGATCTCACATCCACAGCTAGGATTAGAACACCCCCGAAGGGGTATGTTCTTTTATAAAAAAAACCGGTTCGGCCCGGTTCGTTGCGGTTTATTTTAAGTAGGTTTTTTTTTTATTTTACCGGCCCGATTCGTTTAACCCTAGGGCCCATTTAGTTATATTACGCGCAGTGCGCTAGTTAGGCCCATTTAGTCGTTTTTCTTTATTTTCGTTTTTCTGTTTTAACAGAATAGTTTCAGATTTGAAAAATTCATATCTTTTATTCTACTTAATATTTTTGAGTGATTCTTTTTTTGTTGGTTTGCAAATTTTCTATAGTTTCTGTAAAAAAATATTATTAGCTATGTTAAAATTATTTATAATTGCTTTATTTTAGTTTTAGCCAGAATAGTAAATTTGTCATAAAATGAGCTAGGAAAATTATTTTATATGATTCTTTTGTCCCAACTTTGTTTTGACATTGCCTAACCGTAGGAATTAATTTGGATATTTTAGGATTAATAAAAATTAGTTTCTAGCATAATCTTGTTATTTCTTAATTAATTAACTAGCTACTGTTTTCCTATTATTTTAATTAGCAAATAAATTTATTTCTCACCTGTGATTGATTATTCTAGGATAGTTTCTGTCACTTTATAGGATGAACTTTTATTTATAATAAATAAAACTTTTATTTTATTTTTCTTAATAGAAATTGAATTAGGCCTAATAGGAGTTTCATAATAGATTTTAAATTGATTCTTTTTGCTCCTAGTTGCTTAAAGCATCCTTTTCTGTTAAGTTAACATAAACTCATGTTTAGGTTATGTTAGAAATTTTTTTGTTATGTAAAACTATTTTTAGTTGTTGCTTGAAGTAGGAAAACTTTGAGTTGGTTTTCTTTGAGTTTTCCTTTGGGTTTTGATTTGTGTGTTTGGTGTGTTATGTTACTATGATACTATGTTAAGTGATCTTATGCTATATGCTTATTGTGATTATTGTTTGTCTCGGTAGAGTTTCCGGAGTGCGAAGCTTGCTACTACGAGTCCTTAGCTTACGAGGATCATCAGCAAGGCAAGTCTTTGATCATGTTATTTTCAATACCTATGATTTTGTGCATTAGAAATTATACCACCCCACCATGCATGCAGTAGTTGAAATTTGAAGTTACAATCTTGAGTAGTATCATGTGGTAGGATGAACCAATTCCCCTTGTTACCATGACCCCGGGACGAAGTAGTTTATTTTGCTATGCTCGTAGACGGGTTTGGTTGAGTGAAATTCATAAGTAAGATGTGAGAGTCAATGATGATGACAACCCCATGAACTACAAGATCAAGATGGACTTCGAAATTCACTACTGGGTGGAGGACGGTTGACGGGCACCCTGGAGAACCCAGTGGTTGGCCGGGATGCATGGAGAAGTGCCATGACATCTTGCGGAAAGCTTCACCCAGCCACGAAGAGACGGATGGATGCCCCATTGACCGGAAGCTTACCTGTGCAGCCGCAAGCCATTATGGGCTCTGGCTGGGTCAACCCTAGTAGTGACGCTGGTGGGCGGTACTATGAGATGTAGAAGAACGGTAGGATTGGATGGGTACGGCAGTAGCGGAAGAACTCTTTGGAAGACCCTGTTTCATTCGTCCGTCTTCAAACACCATGAAGTGCGAAGACATAAAAGGAGGGAATGATTCTTGCGGGTAAAGTTCGCAAACCTCTGCAGAGTTAAAGATCTAATCGATTAGCCGTGTCCCCGGTTACGGACAATTTGAGCCTCTGGAACTTGGAAGTATTCGGAAATCTCAACACTAAAACTAATGAATTAGTTTGAGGGGGTTATGACTTAATAATTTGGGAATGAGACATTGGTTGGCGGAACCATCTCAATAACTACCAACAATTTTGTAGTATTTGAAAGCAAGTCCACTGTAGTAGGGAAAACTGGCTTTTCGCAAAATGATGAAACTTAGAGCCCCACAGCCAAAATGCATATAGTGATAGTAATTTTATTATTGTTATTCTCTCTTCATGACTTGCCAGCTTATTCAAAAAGCTGACCTACACGGCTGCAACGTCTTATGTTGCGTAGATTTATTCGATCGGGAGTGAGGCTACGCCCGCGCTTGGCGATTGCCCTTTGAGTCGGATGGACTCGCTATACTTCTACGCTTCCGCAGCTTTAGTAGTTTATTTCTCATGAGTTGGCCTTTGGCCGAATTTATTCTATTGTAATAAAGACTCTATATGAGAATCGTGTAATAAATTCAGGTGTGATTGAACTTTGATTATTTCATCGATGTACTGTGAGTACCAGCATGATCTTGGGATGGTACAGACACAGATATTTGACCGATTTTGGGTCAGGTCGCTACAAATCCACAAAATTCATCCACATAGATTAGGTTCTTATCAGGATGCTTTGTTCCATCTCCTGCAAAAGGATTATCTAGCAGTTTTTCTAACATACCCGAAGGAACTTCAAAGGGAATATTTTCATTTTTAGTAGGTTCAGTAGATTGAGGAGCAACTTTTGCTCTACTGGTCGGGGTGAAGATACCCCGAACAAGCACCTCAGAGGATTACTTTCCATAGTAACAAGTGACAGTAAATTTCAGCACACTGTATAAATTTTTCCTTACCAAATTCCACCTACCAAAGGCGCTTCACTCCCCGGAACGGCGCCATAAAAGAGTCTTGATGACCCACAAGTATAGGGGATCTATCATAGTACTTTCGATAAGTAAGAGTATCAAACCCAACGAGGAGCAGAAGGAAATGGTAAGCGGTTTTCAGCAAGGTATTCTTTGCAAGTACTGAAATAAGTGGTAACAGGTAGTTTTGTGATAGGATAATTTGTAACGAGCAACAAGTAACAAAAGTAAATAAAGTGCAGCAAGGTGTCCCAATCCTTTTTATAGCAAAGGACAAGCCTGGACAAACTCTTATATGGAGAAAAGCGCTCCCGAGGACACTTGGGAATATCGTCAAGCTAGTTTTCATCACGTTCATATGATTCACGTTCGGTACTTTGATAATTTGATATGTGGGTGGACCGGTGCTTGGGTGCTGTTCTTACTTGAACAAGCATCCCACTTATGATTAACCTCTATTACAAGCATCCGCAACTACAACAAAAGTATTAAGGTAAACCTAACCATAGCATGAAACATATGGATCCAAATCAGCCCCTTACGAAGCAACGCATAAACTAGGGTTTAAGCTTTTGTCACTCTAGCAACCCATCATCTACTTATTACTTCCCAATGCCTCCCTCTAGGCCCAAATAATGGTGAAGTGTTATGTAGTCGACGTTCACATAACACCACTAGAGGCTAGACAACATACATCTCATCAAGATATCGAACGAATACCAAATTCACATGACTACTAATAGTAAGACTTCTCCCATGTCCTCAGGAACAAACGTAACTACTCACAAAGCATATTCATGTTCATAATCAAAGGGGTACTAATATGCATATAGGATCTGAACATATGATCTTCCACCAAATAAACCAACTAGCATCAACTACAAGGAGTAATCAACACTACTAGCAACCTACTAGTACCAATCCCGGACTTGGAGACAAGAATTGGATACAAGAGATGAACTAGGGTTTTGAGAGGAGATGGTGCTGGTGAAGATGTTGATGGAGATTTCCCTCTCCCGATGAGAGGAGCGTTGGTGATGATGATGGCGATGATTTCCCCCTCCCAGAGGGAAGTGTCCCCGGCAGAACAGCTCTGCCGGAGCCCTAGATTGGTTCCGCCAAGGTTCCGCCTCGTGGCGGCGGAGTCTCATCCCGAAAGGTTGCTTATGATTTTCCCTTGACGAAAGACTTCATATAGCAGAAGATGGCCACCGGAGAGCCAACAGGGGGCCCACGAGGCAGGGGGGCACGCCCTGGGGGGTAGGGCGCGCCCCCACCCTCGTGGCCAGGTGGGTCCCCCTCTGACGTACTTCTTCTGCTCAATATTTTTATTATTTCCAAAAATAACTTTCGTGGAGTTTCAGGACTTTTGGAGTTGTGCAGAATAGGTCTCTAATATTTGCTCCTTTTCCAGCCCAGAATTCCTGCTGCCGGCATTCTCCCTCCTTATGTAAACCTTGTAAAATAAGAGAGAATAGGCATAAGTATTGTGACATAATGCATAATAACAGCCCATAATGCAATAAATATCGATATAAAAGCATGATGCAGAATTGACGTATCATCTATGTATTCACACATGTATTACGGTTTCTGGTTAATACAATTATAGCATGAACAATAGAAAATTATCATGAACAAGGAAATATAATAATAACCATTTTATTATTGCCTCTGGGGCATATTTCCAACAGTCTCCCACTTGCACTAGAGTCAATAATCTAGTTCACATCGCCATGTGATTAACACTCATAGTTCACATCGCCATGTGACTAACACCCAAAGAGTTTACTAGAGTCAATAATCTAGTTCACATTGCCATGTGATTAACACCCAAGAGTTTACTAGAGTCAATAATCTAGTTCACATCACCATGTGATTAACACTCAGTGAGTTCTAGGGTTTGATCATGTTATGCTTACGAGAGAGGTTTTAGTCAACAGGTCTGTAACATTCAGATCCTTGTGTTCTTCGCAAATCTTTATTTCATATTGTAGATGTTTCTACTATGCTCCACTTGGAGCTATTCCAAATGGTTGCTCCACTATACGTATCCGGTTTGCTCCTTAGAGACATCCAGATAGGTGTTAAAGCTTGCATCGACGTAACCCTTTACGCCGAAATCTTCATCACCTCCATAATCGAGAAACATTTCCTTATTCCTAAGGACAATTTTGACCGTTGTCCAATGATGCACTCCTGTATCACTCTTATACCCCCTTGCCAGACATGTGGCAAGGCACATCGCGGTACACAACATGGCATATCGTATAGAGCCTATGGCTAAGGCATAGGGGACGACTTTCGTCTTTTCTCTTTCTTCTGCCATGGTCGAGCTTCAAGTCTTAACTTCACAACTTACAACTCAAGCAAGAACTCCTTTGACTGATCCATCTTGAACTCCTTCAAGATCATGTCAAGGTATGTGCTCTGTGAAAGTCTTATCAGGCGTCTTGATCTATCTCTATAGATCTTGATACCCAACATGTAAGCAGTTTTACACATGTCTTCCTTTGAAAAACTCCATTCAAACAACCCTTTATGCTTTCCAGAAATTCTACATCATTTCCGATCAACAATATGTCATCCACATATACCTATCATAAATGTTGTAGTGCTTCCACTCACTTTCTTCTAAATACAAGTTTCTTGCAAACTTTGTATAAACCCAAAAAGCTTTGATCACCTCATCAAAACGTATGATCCAACTCCGAGATGCTTGCTCCAGTCCATAGAAGGACCGCTGGAGTTTGCATAACTTTTAGCATCTTTAGGATTGACAAAACCTTTTGGTTGTATCACATACAGCCTTTCCTCACGGAAATCGTCAGGGAAACTTCCTTTTGACATCCATCTGCCTGATTTCATAAATGAAAATGCAGCAACTGCTAACATAATTCTAACAGACTTTAGCATCGCTATGATTGAGAGAGTCTCGTCATAGTAAACTCCTTGAACTTGTCAAAAACTTTTTTGAGACAAGTCGAGCTTCACAAATGGTGACATTACCATCAACGTCTGTCTTCTTCTTAAAGATCCATTTATTCTCAATGGTCTGTCATTCATCGGGCAAGTCCACCAAAGTCCATACTTTGTTCTCATACGTGGATCCTATCTCGGATTTCATGGCTTCCAGCCATTTGTTGGAATCCGGGCCCACCATTGCTTCTTCATAGCTCATAGGTTCATCGTTGTCTAACAACATGACCTTTAAGATAGGGTTACCACTGAGAAGTTGTACACACCCTTGTCGACCTACGAGGTTTGATAGTAATTTGATCTGAAGCTTCATGATCATCATTATTAGCTTTCTCTTCAACTGACGTAGTTGCCACAGAAACATCTTTCTATGCTACGCTATGCTCTGGTTG
This sequence comes from Aegilops longissima, assembly GCA_021605205.1. Taxonomy (NCBI): domain Eukaryota; kingdom Viridiplantae; phylum Streptophyta; class Magnoliopsida; order Poales; family Poaceae; genus Aegilops; species Aegilops longissima. The sequence continues at coordinate 311,286,972 of CM038680.1, forward strand.
AAGTGAAGGTTCAACAACCTCATCAAGTTCTATCTTCCTCCCACTTAATTCTTTTGAGAGAAAATCTTTCTCGAGAAAGGACCTGTTCATAGCGACAAACACTTTGCCCTCAGATGTGAGATAGAAGGTATACCCAATCGCCTTTTTGGGTATTCTATGAAGACACAATCTTCCGATTTGGGTTCGAGCTTTTCTGGCCGAAGCCTATCAACATAAGCATCGTAGCCCCAAATCTTAAGAAACAACAACTTAGGTTTCTTGCCAAACCATAGTTCATATGGTGTCGTCTCCATGGACTTAGATGGTGCCCTATTTAAAGTGAATGTAATTGTCTCTAATGCATAACCCCAAAATGATAGCGGTGGACCAGTAAGAGACATCATAGATTGCACCATATCCAATAAGGTTCGATTATGATGTTCGGACACACCATTACGCTATGGTGTTCCAGGTGGCGTCAACTTGAAAAGATTCCACCTTGTCTTTAGTGATTGCCAAACTCATAACTCAGAACTCTCCCCTTGATCAAATCATAGGAACTTGATCTTCTTGTTACTATGATTCTCAACTTCACTCCGAAATTGCTTGAACTTTTCAAATGTTTCAGACTTATGCTTCATTAAGTAAATATACCCATATCTACTCAATTCATCGATGAAGGTGAGAAAATAACGATATCCACCACGCGCGTCAACACTCATCGGACCGCACACATCAGCATGTATGATTTCCAACAAGTCACTTGCCCGTTCCATTGTTACAAAGAAAATAGGGTTTTAGTCATCTTGCCAATGAGGCATGGTTCGCATGTGTCAAGTGATTCAAAATCAAGTGACTTCAAAAGTCCATCGGCATGGAGGTTATTCATGCGCTTTACACCAATATGACCTAAGCGGCAGTGCCACAAGAAAGTGGTACTATCATTATCAACTCTACATCTTTTGGCATCAATGTTATGAACATGTGTATCACTACGATTGAGATTCAATAAACCATTCACATTGGGTGCATGACCATAGAAGGTATTATTCATGTAAATAGAATAACCATTATTCTCTGACTTAAATGAATAACCGTATTGCAATAAACATGATCTAATCATGTTCATGCTCAACACAGACACCAATGCAAACAACATTTATCTGGGTTCAACACTAATCCCAAAGGTAGAGGGAGCGTGCGATGGTGATCATATCATCCTTGGAAACACTTCCAACACACATCGTCACCTCGCCCTTAGCTAGTCTCCGTTTATTTCCGTAGCTTTTGTTTCGAGTTACCAATATTAGCAACTGAACCGGCATCTAATACCCATGTGCTACTAGGAGTACTAGTAAGGTACACATCAATAACACATATATCAAATATACTTTTGTTGAAGTTGCCAGCCTTCTTATCTACCAAGTATTTGAGGCAGTTCCGCTACCAGTGACCATTCCCCTAATAGAAGCACTTCGTCTCGGGTTTGGGTTCTTGGGTTTCTTCACTGGAGCGGCAACTGGCTTGCCATTCATTAAGTTTCCCTTCTTGACCTTGCCCTTCTTTGAAACCAGTGGTGTTGTTAACCATCAAGACTTTGATGCTCCTTCTTGATTTCTACCTTTACGGCCTTAAGCACGACGAACAGCTCTGGGATCATCTTCCCTTGCATGTTATAGTTCATCACGAAACTCTAGTAGCTTGGTGATAGTGACTGGAGAACTTTGTCAATCACTCTCTTATCTGGAAGATTAACTCCCACTTGATTCAAGTGATTGAAGTACCTAGACGTTCTAAGCACATGCTCACTGGCTGAGCTATTCTCCCCATCTTGTAGGCAAAGATCTTGTCAGAGGTCTCAAACCTCTAAACACGGGCATGAGCCTGAAATACCAATTTCAGCTCTTGGAACATCTCATATGTTCCATGGCGTTCAAAACGCTTTTGGAGCCCTGACTCTTAAGCCGTAAAGCATGGCACACTAAACTATCAGGTAGTTATCAGAACGTGTCTGCCATATGTTCACAACATGCACAGACGACGCCAGAGGGGTTGGCACACCGAGCGGTGCATCAAGGACAGAAGCCTTCTATGTAGCAGTGAGGACAATCCTTAGACTATGGCCCTAGTCCGCACAATTGCTTACAATATCTTTCAACTTAGTCTTTCTCTAGGAACGCATTAAAACAAGGAGCTAAAGCGTGAGCTATTAATCCACAACATAATTTGCAAAGACAAATTTAGACTATGTTCATGATAATGAGTTCAATTTATCAATTATTTAATGAACTCCCACTCAAATAGACATCCCTCTAGTCATCTAAGTGATACATGATCCGAATCGACTAGGCCATGTCCGATCATCACGTGAGACGGACTAGTCATCAACGGTGAACATCTCCATGTTGATCGCATCTACTATACGACTCATGTTCGACCTTTCGGTCTCTCGTGTTCCGAGGCCATGTCTGTACATGCTAGGCTCATCAAGTCAACCTAATTGTTTTGCATGTGTAAATCTGGCTTACACCCGTTGTATGCGAACGTTAGAATCTATCACACCCGATCATCACGTGGTGCTTCGAAACAATGAACCCTCGCAACGGTGTACAGTTAGGGGGAACACATTTCTTGAAATTTTAGTGAGGGATCATCTTATTTATGCTACGTTTGCGCCTTTTGGCTCACGTATATGATAGTGTAGCTAGCATCCATATGACAGAGAACCCGGGCCGACATGACTAGTCGTAAACCCAAAGTGGCACTAACTTATGGGGACAGGCATACATGAAACAACATCGAGCATGTCGGTCAGCAGCGTGTGAATCTGAGCTGTAGCAACTGGGCTAACAGGACTCCGGGAACCCGGGCTATAGCAGGCTAGGCAGGACTCCGGATGTCACCGCGTGACATTTCCCGAAGGACAGACATAGGAACGAAGTGAATCACATGCCGCCAGTCTAAGTGTTAGGAGCGGTAGTCTTTGGGCTAGCAGGACTCCGGTAAACCGGGCTGTAGCGGACTACCATGGCTCGGTGGAAGCACTAGACTACATTTCCCCATAAGAGAGGCTACCAAGGATAGACAACTAGGTTGTCGGGTCCCATAGATAGCAATACACGTTACACGTACGCATAACATGCAAGTATGTGTTGTACAACATGGCATCACAACACAATGCAAACTCATAAAGTAAAGTAATTACATGGTGTTTTTCATTGACACGCATGTCATACAATAAATTAAGACAACTCCTATGGCTCCTGCCGATTGTCATACTCATTGACATGCAAGTCGTGATTCCTATTACAAGAACATGATCAAGCTCATACATCACATATATCATTCATCGCATCCTTTTGGCCATATCACATCACACAGCATACCTTGCAAAAACAAGTTAGACATCCTCTAATTGTTGTTGCATGTTTAACGTGGCTGTTATGGCTTTCTAGCAAGAACGTTTCTTACCTACGCAAAATCCACAACGGTGACATGCCAATTGATATTTACCCTTCATAAGGACCCTCTTCATCGAATCCGATCCGACTAAAGTGGGAGAGACAGACACCCGCTAGCCACCTTATGCATCAAGTGCATGTCAGTCGGTGGAACCAGTCTCACGTAAGCATGCGTGTAAGGTCGGTCCGGACCGCTTCATCCCACAATACCGTCGAATCAAGATAAGACTGGTAACGGTAGGAAAATTGAACAAATCATCACCCACAACTAATTTGTGTTCTACTCGTGCATAGAATCTACTCATAGACCTAGCAAATGATGCCACTATTGGGGAACGTAGTAATAATTCAAAATTTTCCTATGTGTCACCAAGATCAATCTAGGAGATGCTAGAAACGAGAGAGAGGGAGTGCATCTTCATACCCTTGAAGATCACTAAGCGGAAGCGTTACAAGAACGCGGTTGATGGAGTCGTACTCGCGGCGATTCAAATCGCTGAAGATCCGATCCAAGCGCCGAATGGACGGCGCCTCCGTGTTCAACACACGTACAGCCCGGGGACGTCTCCTCCTTCTTGATCCAGCAAGGGGAGAGGACAAGTTGAGGGAGAGATCTGGAAGCACGACGGCATGGTGGTGGAGCTTGCGGTTCTCCTGCAGGGCTTCGCCAAGCACTACGGAGGAGGAGGTGTTGGAGGAGGGAGGGGCTGTGATGTCTACTACACAACCTTCTTCTTGTAGACGTTGTTGGTCCTCCAAGTGCAGAGGTTTGTAGGACAGTAGAAATTTCCCTCAAGTGGATGACCTAAGGTTTATCAATCCGTGGGAGGCGTAGGATGAAGATGGTCTCTCTCAAGCAACCCTGCAACCAAATAACAACGAGTCTCTTGTGTCCCCAACACACCCAATACACCGGTAAATTGTATAGGTGCACTAGTTCAGTGAAGAGATGGTGATAAAAGTGCAATATGGATGGTAGATATACGTTTTTGTAATATGAAATTATGAAAACAACAAGGTAACAAGCGGTAAAAGTGAGCACAAACGATATCGCAATGCGTTGAAACAAGGCCTAGGGTTCATACTTTCACTAGTGCAAGTTCTCTCAACAATAATAACATAATTGTATCATACAACTATCCCTCAACATGCAGCAAAGAGTCACTCCAAAGTCACTAATAGCGGAGAACAAATGAAGAGATTATTGTAGGGTACGAAACCACCTCAAAGTTATTCTTTCGGATCGATCTATCATAGAGTTCGTACTAGAATAACACCTTAAGACACAAATCAACCAAAACCCTAATGTCACCTAGATACTCCAATGTCACCTCAAGTATCCATGGGTATGATTATACGATATGCATCAAACAATCTTAGATTCATCTATTCAATCAACACATAGAACTTCAAAGAGTGCCCCAAAGTTTCTACCAGAGAGTCAAGATGAAAATGTGTGCCAACCCCTATACATTTGTTCACGAGCGGAACCCGCAAGTTGATCACCAAAACATACATTAGTGGATCACGTGAATATCCCATTGTCACCACAGATAAGCAAATGCAAGACATACATAAAGTGCTCTCAAATCCTTAAAGACTCAATCCGATAAGATCACTTCAAAGGGAAAACTCAATCCATTACAAGAGAGTAGAGGGGGAGAAACATCATAAGATCCAATTATAATAGCAAAGCTCGCGATACATCAAGATCGTACCATCTCAAGAACACGAGAGAGAGAGATCAAACACATAGCTACTGTTACATACCCTCAGCCCCGAGGGTGAACTACTCCCTCCTCTTCATGGAGAGCGCCGGGATGATGAAGATGGCCATCGGTGAGGTTCCCCCCTCGGCAGGTGCTTGGAACAGGTCCCGATTGGTTTTTGGTGGCTACAGAGGCTTGCGGCGGCTGAACTCCCGATCTATTCTGCTCATCGATGTTTTTAGGGTATATGGATATATATAGGCGAAACAAGTCGGTCAGGGGAGCCACGAGGGGCCCACGAGGGTGGGGGCGCGCCCAGGGGGTAGGGCGCGCCTCCCTACCTCGTGGCTTCCTCGAAGCTTCCCTAACATCTACTCCAAGTCTCCTGGATTGCTTCGGTTCCAAAAATAACTCTCCCGAATGTTTCATTCCGTTTGGACTCTGTTTGATATTCCTTTTCTTCGAAACACTGAAATAGGCAAGAAAACAACAATTTGGGCTGGGCCTCCGGTTAATAGGTTAGTCCCAAAAATAATATAAAAGTGTTTAGTAAAGCCCATAAACATCCAAAACAGATAATATAATAGCATGAATACTTCATAAATTATAGATACGTTGGAGCGTATCAGCAATCCCCAAGCTTAATTCCTGCTCGTCCTCGAGTAGGTAAATGATAAAAGAAAGAATTTATGAAGTGTGAATGCTAGCAGGTGCACAAGTTTGATCAATGATAATTTCAGTCACCTTTTCTAGCATCATTATATATCATAACAGTAGATCAACTCATATGACTTCTCATGATCAAGTAACAAGCTATTCACATGTTAAAGTATAGATCATAAACTTTCTTGAAAACTAATAAACCGTGTTATTAGTCATCAAACAATTACAATTCATCTTATTTTCAGGAAGAGTCTATGTCAGAGCTTTGATTCAACAAACTTCACATACTCAACTATCATTTAGTCTTTCACAATTGCTAACACTCACACGATATTTATGGGTTCAAAGTTTTAATCAGACAGAGAAAGATAGGGGCTTATAGATTCACCTCCCAACCTTTTACCTCAAGGGTAATGTCAACAATAATAGTTCATGCTGCCTTACATCCGATTGGATATATATCAGGATCTTTCCAACACAGTGTGCTTGCCAAAGGATAAATTGTAAAAAGGAAAGGTGAAGATCACCATGACTCTTGCATAAGGTATAAGACAAGAATAAAAGATAGGCCCTTCGCAGAGGGAATCAGAGGTTGTCATGCGCTTTTATAGTTGGATGCACGAAATCTTAATGCGAAAGAACGTCACTTTATATTGCCACTTGTGATAGGGACCTTTATTATGCAGTCCGTCGCTTTTATTGCTTCCACGTCACAAGATCGTATAAAGCTTATTTTCTCCACACTAATAGATCATACATATTTAGAGAGCAATTTTTATTGCATGCACCGATGACGACTTACTTGAAGGATCTTACTCAATCCATAGGTACGTATGGTGGACTCTCATGGCAATACTGGTTTAACGGATGTTTGGAAGCACAAGTAGTATCTCTACTTGGTGCAAAGAATTGGCTAGCATGGGAGAAAGGCAAGCTCAGCATGTTGAATGATCCATGACAATATACTTTATTTCAGACATAAGAAAACATAACCCATTACGTTGTCTTCCTTGTCCAACATCAACCTTTTAGCATGTCATATTTTAATGAGTGCTCACAATTACAAAATATGTCCAAGATAGTATATGTATATGTGAAATCTCTCTTCCCTCAATATTCTTTCATAAATTGTTCAAGTGACCAATACAATGTTTGCTAACCTTCAATAAATTTACCACCTCTACTTCATATATGCGAAGTCATTACTCCCCATGGGATAAGCATATGAAACATATATAAATTTAGATTTATTATATTCAATTCATTCAACTATTTACTCATAGGATATAAGTGAAGCACACGAGTAAATGACAAACTACTCCAAAAAGATATAAGTGAAGATCAATGAGTAGTTAAATAATTATGTAGCTATGTGAAGACTCTCCCATTTAATAATTTAAGATCTTGATATTTTATTCAAACAACAAGCAAAACAAAATAAAGTGACATTCTAAGAATAGCAAACATCATGTGAAGAAGCAAAAACTTAGGATCAACCGATACTAACCGATAGTTGTCGAAGAGGAAAGGTGGGATGCCAACCGGGGCATCCCCAAGCTTAGACGCTTGAGACTTCTTGAAATATTATCTTGGGATGCCTTGGGCATCCCCAAGCTTGAGCTTTTGTGTGTCATTAATTCCTCTCATATCACGGTCTCCCTAAATTTCAAAAGCTTCATCCACACAAAATTCAACAAGGACTCGTGAGATAAGTTAGTATAAACCAATGCAAAAACTTTATCATACTTTACTGTAGCAAATCACTGAAATTATTATATAACATTGCATAATAAATGCCTCTGCATATTTAATAGTCCTATCCTCAAATAGAATCATTAAAGAAGCAAACATATGCAAACAATGCAAACAATGCAAACATAACAGCAATCTGCCTAAACAGGACAGTCTATAAAGAATGCAGCAAGATCCATACTTCCCTAGCTCCAAAAATTATGAAAGAAAATTCCCACTGTAGTAAATTTATCAGAGCTTATTATGCAAAAGGTTTCAACATTTTATCACATTCTGACTTTTTTAAGGGAATTTTTGCAACAGCGTTAAACTTTCTGTTTTCAAACAGCAACATGTAGACTTGTAAAATAAGCATAGTAAAGGCTATCAATGCCACTTTTATTGAAATAAAAGATGCAAAACATTGTTCTAGATAACAACAAGAAAATCCTAACAAAATAAATTGACGCTCCAAGCAAAACACATATCATGTGGTGAATAAAAATATAGCTCCAAGTAAAGTTACCGATGAACGAAGACGAAAGAGGGGATGCCTTCCGGGGCATCCCCAAGCTTAGGCTCTAGGTTGTCCTTGAATATTGACTTGGGGTGCCTTGGTCATCGCCAATCTTAGGCTCTTGCCACTCCTTATTCTATAGTCCATCGAATCTTTACCCAAAACTTGAAAACTTCACAAGACAAAACTCAACAGAAAACTCGTAACCCCGTTAGTATAAGAAAATAAATCACCACTGTTGGTACTGTTGTGAACTCATTCTAAATTCATATTGGTGTAATACCTAATATATTCAAATTTATCTATGGTTCATACCCTACGATACTACTCATAGATTCATCAAAATAAGCAAACAACACATAGAAAACAGAATCTGTCAAAAACAGAATAGTCTGTAGTAATCTGTATCAAACGTATACTTCTGGAACTCCAAAAATTCTGAAATAAATTGGTGGACCTGAGGAATTTTTCCATTAATAATATGCAAAAAGAATCAACCTAAAAGCACTCTCCAGTAAAAAATGGCAGCTAATCTCGTGAGGGCTAAAGTTTCTGTTTTTTACAGCAAGATCATAAAGACTTCACCCAAGTCTTCCCAAAGGTTCTACTTGGCACAAACACTAATTAAAACATAAAACCACATCTAACCAGAGGCTAGATGAATTATTTATTACTAAACAGGAGCAAAAAGCAAGGAAAAAAATAAAATTGGGTTGCCTCCCAACAAGCGCTAACGTTTAACGCCCCTAGCTAGGTATGATGATTGCAATGATGCTCACATAAAAGATAAGAATTGAAACATAAAGGGAGCATCATGAAGAATATGACTAGCACATTTAAGTCTAACCCACTTACTATGCATATGGATTTTTTGAGCAAACAACTTATGGGAACAATAATCAACTAGCATAGGAAGGCAAAACAAGCATAAATTCAAAACTTTAAGCACATAGAGAGGAAACTTGGTATTATTGCAATTCCTACAAGCATAAATTCCTCCCTCATAATAATTTTCAGTAGCATCATGAATGAATTCAAAAATATAACCAGCACCTAAAGCATTCTTTTCATGATCTACAAGCATAGAAATTTTATTACTCTCCACATAAGCAAAATTCTTCTCATTCAGAATAGTGGGAGCAAACCCAACAAAATAACTATCATGTGAGGCATAATCCAATTAAAAACTAAAATCATGATGACAAGTTTCATGGTTATCATTATTCTTTATAGCATACATGTCATCAGAATAATCATCATAGATAGCAACTTTGTTCTCATAATCAATTGGAACCTCTTCCGAAATAGTGGATTCATCACTAAATAAAGTCATGACCTCTCCAAATCTACTTTCATCAATATAATCATCATAAATAGGAGGCATGCTTTCATCATAATAAATTTTCTCATCAAAACTTGGGGGACAAAAATATCATCTTTATCAAACATAGTTTCCCCAAGCTTGTGGCTTTTCATATCATTAGCATCATGGATATTCAAGGAATTCATACTAACAACATTGCAATCATGCTCATCATCCAAAGATTTAGTGCAGAACATTCTAATGCATTCTTCCTCTAGCAATTGAGCACAATTATCGGAATCCTTATTCTCATGAAAGATATTAAAAAGATGAAGCATATGAGGCACCCTCAATTCCTTTTTTTTTGTAGTTTTCTTTTATAAACTAAACTAGTGATAAAACACGAAACTAAAAGATTCGATTGTAAGATATAAAGATATTCCTTCAAGCACTCACCTCCCCGGCAACGGCGCCAGAAACTGCTTGATGTCTACAACACAATCTTCTTCTTGTAGACGTTGTTGGGCCTCCAAGTGCAGAGGTTTGTAGGACAGTAGCAAATTTCCCTCAAGTGGATGACCTAAGGTTTATCAATCCGTGGGAGGCATAGGATGAAGATGGTCTCTCTCAAGCAACCCTGCAACCAAATAACAAAGAGTCTCTTGTGTCCCCAACACACCCAATACAATGGCAAATTGTATAGGTGCACTAGTTCGGCGAAGAGATGGTGATACAAGTGCAATATGGATGATAGATATAGGTTTTTGTAATCTGAAATTATAAAAACAACAAGGTAACAAGCGGTAAAAGTGAGCACAAACGGTATTGCAATGCGTTGAAACAAGGCCTAGGGTTCATACTTTCACTAGTGCAAGTTCTCTCAACAATAATAACATAATTGGATCATACAACTATCCTTCAACATGCAACAAAGAGTCACTCCAAAGTCACTAATAGCGGAGAACAAACAAAGAGATTATTGTAGGGTACGTATTCTTTCGGATCGATCTATCATAGAGTTCGTACTAGAATAACACCTTAAGACACAAATCAACCAAAACCCTAATGTCACCTAGATACTCCAATGTCACCTCAAGTATCTGTGGGTATGATTATACGATATGCATCAAACAATCTCAGATTCATCTATTCAACCAACACATAGAACTTCAAAGAGTGCCCCAAAGTTTCTAGCGGAGAGTCAAGACGAAAACATGTGCCAATCCCTATGCATAAGTTCACGAGCGGAACCCGCAAGTTGATCACCAAAACATACATCAAGTGGATCACATGAATATCCCATTGTCACCACAGATAAGCACATGCAAGACATACATAAAGTGTTCTCAAATCCTTAAAGACTCAATCCGATAAGATCACTTCAAAGGTAAAACTCAATCCATTACAAGAGAGTAGAGGGGAAGAAACATCATAAGATGCAACTATAATAGCAAAGCTCGCGATACATCAAGATCGTACCATCTCAAGAACACGAGAGAGAGAGAGAGAGAGAGAGAGAGAGAGAGAGAGAGAGAGAGAGAGAGAGAGAGAGAGAGAGATCAAACACATAGCTACTGGTACATACCCTCAGCCCCGAGGGTGAACTACTCCCTCCTCGTCATGGAGAGCGCCGGGATGATGAAAATGGCCACCGGTGAGGGTTCCCCCCTCTGGTAGGGTGCCGGAACAGGGTCCCGATTGGTTTTTGGTGGCTATAGAGGCTTGTGGCGGCAGAACTCCCGATCTATTCTGCTCCCCGATGTTTTTAGGGTATATGTATATATATAGGTGAAAGAAGTCGGTCAGGGGAGCCACGAGGGGCCCACGAGGGTGGGGGGCCCGCCTCCCTGCCTCGTGGCTTCCTCGAAGCTTCCCTGACGTCTACTCCAAGTCTCCTGGATTGCTTCCGTTCCAAAAATAACTCTCCCAAAGGTTTCATTCCGTTTGGACTCCGTTTGATATTCCTTTTCTTCAAAACACTGAAATAGGCAAGAAAACATCAATTTGGGCTGGGCCTCCGGTTAATAGGTTAGTCCCAAAAATAATATAAAATTAATTAGTAAAGCCCATAAACATCCAAAACAGATAATATAATAACATGAATACTTCATAAATTATAGATACGTTGGAGACGTATCAAGCTGCGCCAGGGGAAGGTGTGCGGCTGCCCTCTCTCTCCCTCACTATATATAGGGGGAAGGGGGAGGAGGAGGCGCCCTAGGGTTTCCCTAGGGGAGGGGCGGCGACCAAAGGGGAAACCCTAGATGGGTTTGGGCGCACCCACCCCTAGTAAACTTGCCCCCCAAGCCGGGAGGGGCGGCTGCCCTAGGGGAGGCGTCCCCACCTCTCGAGGTTACATGAGAGGGGTTGGGAGGGGCGCACAGCCCCTTAGTGGGCTGGTGTGCCCCCTTCCCTTGGCCATAAGGCCCCCGAACGCTTGCCGGGGCCTCCGAAACACCTTTCGGTCACGCTGGTCGTTACCCGGTTGAAGGAAATATGCCCTAGAGGCAATAAAAAAGTTGTTATTTATATTTCCTTATATCATGATAAATGTTTATTATTCATGCTAGAATTGTATTAACCGGAAACTTAGTACATGTGTGAATACATAGACAAACAGAGTGTCACTAGTATGCCTCTACTTGACTAGCTCGTTGAATCAAAGATGATTAAGTTTCCTAGCCATAGACATGAGTTGTCATTTGATTAACGGGATCACATCACTAGAGAATTATGTGATTGACTTGACCCATTCCGTTAGCTTAGCACTTGATCGTTTAGTATATTGTTATTTCTTTCTTCATGACTTATACATGTTCCTATGACTACGTGATTATGCAACTCCCGAATACCGGATGAACACTTTGTGTGCTACCAAACGTCACAACATAACTGGGTGATTATAAAGGTGCTCTATAGGTATCTCCGATGGTACTTGTTGAGTTGGCATAGATCGAGATTAGGATTTCTCACTCTGATTGTCGAAGAGGTATCTCTGGGCCCTCTCGGTAATGCACATCACTATAAGCCTTGCAAGCAATGTGACTAATGAGTTAGTTGCGGGATGATGCATTACGGAACGAGTAAAGAGACTTGCCGGTAACGAGATTGAACTAGGTATTGAGATACCGACGATCGAATCTCGGCAAGTAACATACCGATGACAAAGGGAACAACGTATGTTGTTATGTGGTTTGACCGATAAAGATCTTCATAGAATATGTAGGACCCAATATGAACTTCCTGGTTCACTATTGGTTATTGACCGGAGACGTGTCTCGGTCATGTCTACATAGTTCTCGAACCCGTAGGGTCCGCACGCTTAATGTTCGGTGACGATCGGTATTATGAGTTTATGTGTTTTGATGTACTGAAGATAGTTTGGAGTCCCGGATGTGATCACGGACATGACGAGGAGTCTCGAAATGGTCGATACATAAAGATTGATATATTGGATGACTATATTCGGACACCGGATGAGTTTCGGCGGTCACCGGATAATTATCGGAGTGCCGGGGGGTTATCGGAACCCCCGGGGGAACTATTGGGCCTACATGGGCCATAGGGAAGAGGGGAGGCAGACCACAAGGGGCAGCCGCGCCCCCTCCCTACAGGGAGTCTGAATTGGACTAGGGAGTGGGGCGCGCCCCCCTTTCCTTCTCCTCTCCCTCTCCTTCCTTCCCCCTTCCTCCTCCTAGTTAGACTAGGAAAGGGGAGTCCTACTCCTACTAGGAGGAGGACTCCTCCCCCTCCTTAGCACGCCCCAAGGGCCGGCCGGCCTCCCCCTTGCTCCTTTATATACGGGAGTAGGGGGGCACCCTAGGACACGCAAGTTGATCATTGATCTCTTAGCCATGTGCGGTGCCCCCCTCCACCATAATCCACCTCGGTCATATCGTTGCAGTGCTTAGGCGAAGCCCTGTGCCGGTAGCTTCATCATCACCGTCATCACACCGTCGTGCTGATGAAGCTCTCCCTCAACACTCTGCTGGATCTTGAGTTCGTGGGACGTCACCGAGCCGAACGTGTGCAGATCGCGGAGTTGTCGTACTTTCGGTGCTAGGATCGGTCGATCGTGAAGACGTACGACTACATCTACCGCGTTGTCATAACACTTCCGCTTACGGTCTACGGGGGTACATGGACTTCACTCTCCCCTCTTGTTGCTATGCATCACCATGATCTTGCGTGTGCGTAGGATTTTTTTTGAAATTACTACGTTCCCCTACAGTGGCATCCGAGCCAGGTTTATGCGTAGATGTTATATGCACGAGTAGAACACAAGTGAGTTGTGGGCGATAATAGTCATACTGCTTACTAGCATGTCATACTTTGATTCGGCGGTATTGTTGGATGAAGCGGCCCGAACCGACATTACGCGTACGCTTACGCGAGACTAGTTCTACCGATGTGCTTCGCACACAGGTGGCTGGCGGGTGTCAGTTTCTCCAACTTTAGTTGAATCGAGTGTGGCTATGCCTGTTCCTTGTTGAAGGTTAAAACAACACATACTTGACGAAAAATCGTTGTGGTTTTGATGCGTAGGTAAAAACGGTTCTTGCTCAGCCCGTAGCAGCCACGTAAAACTTGCAACAACAAAGTAGAGGACGTCTAACTTGTTTTTGCAGGGCATGTTGTGATGTGATATGGTCAAGACATGATGCTAAATTTTATTGCATGAGATGATCATGTTTTGTAATGAAGTTATCGACAACTGGCAGGAGCCATATGGTTGTCGCTTTATTGTATGAAATGCAATCGCCATGTAATTGCTTTACTTTATCACTAAGCGATAGTCGTAGAAGCAATAGTTGGAGAGACTACAACGATGCTACGATGGAGATCAAGGTGTCGCGCCGGTGACGATGGTGATCATGACGGTGCTTTGGAGATGGAGATCAAAGGCACAAGATGATGATGGCCATATCGTATCACTTATATTGATTGCATGTGATGTTTATCCTTTATGCATCTTATTTTGCTTAGTTCGACGGTAGCATTATAAGATGATCTCTCACTAAATTTCAAGGTGCAAGTGTTCTCCCTGAGTATGCACCACTGCGAAAGTTCGTCGTGCAGAGACACCACGTGATGATCGGGTGTGATAAGCTCTACGTTCACATACAACGGGTGCAAGCCAGTTTTGCACACGCAGAATTCTCGGGTTAAACTTGACGAGCCTAGCATATGCAGATATGGCCTCGGAACAGTGAGACTGAAAGGTCGGGCGTGAATCATATAGTAGATATGATAAACATAATGATGTTCACCATTGAAAACTACTCCATCTCACGTGATGATCGGACATGGTTTAGTTGATATGGATCACGTGATCACTTAGATGATTAGAGGGATGTCGATCTAAGTGGGAGTTCTTTAGTAATATGATTAATTGAACTTTAATTTATCATGAACTTAGTACCTGATAGTATTTTGCATGTCTATGTTGTTGTAGATAGATGGACCGTGCTGTTGTTCCGTTGAATTTTAATGCGTTCCTAGAGAAAGCTAAGTTGAAAGATGATGGAAGCAACTACACAGACTGGGTCCATAACTTGAGGATTATCCTCATTGCTGCACAGAAGAATTACATCCTGGAAGCACCGCTAGGTTCCAAACCCGCTGCAGGAGCAACGCCAGATGTTATGAACATCTGGCAGAGCAAAGCTGATGACTACTCGATAGTTTAGTGTGCCATGCTTTACGGCTTAGAACCGGGACTTCAACGATGTTTTGAACGTCATGGAGCATATTAGATGTTCTGGGAGTTGAAGTTAATATTTCAAGCAAATGCCCGGATTGAGAGATATGAAGTCTCCAATAAGTTCTACAACTGCAAGATAGAGGAGAATAGTTCTGTCAGTGAGCATATAATCAAAATGTCTGGGTATAACAATCACTTGATTCAACTGGGAGTTAATCTTCCTGATGATAGTGTCATTGACATAATTCTTCAATGACTGCCACCAAGCTACAAGAGCTTCGTGATGAACTATAACATGCAAGGGATGGATAAGACAATTCCCGAGCTCTTCCAATGCTAAAGGCTGCGGAGGTAGAAATCAAGAAGGAGTATCAAGTGTCGATGGTCAACAAGACCACCAGTTTCAAGAAAAAGGGTAAAGGGAAGAAGGGGAACTTCAAGAAGAACGGCAAGCAGTTGCTGCTCAAGTGAAGAAGCCCAAGTCTGGACCTAAGCCTGAGACTGAGTGCTTCTACTGGAAAGGGACTGGTCACTAGAAGCGGAACTGCCCCAAGTATTTGGCGGATAAGAAGGATGGCAAGGTGAACAAAGGTATATGTGATATACATGTTATTGATGTGTACCTTACTAATGCTCGCAGTAGCACCTAGGTATTTGATACTGGTTCTTTTGCTAATATTTGCAACTCGAAACAGGGACTACGGATTAAGCGAAGATTGGCTAAGGACGAGGTGAAGATGCGCGTGGGAAATGGTTCCAAAGTCGATGTGATCGTGGTCGGCATGGTACCTCTACATCTACCTTCGGGATTAGTTTTAGACCTGAATAATTGTTATTTGGTGCCAGCGTTAAGCATGAACGCTATATCTGGATCTTGTTTGATGCGAGACGGTTATTCATTTAAATTAGAGAATAATGGTTGTTCTATTTATATGAGTAATATCTTCTAGGGATTTTTATTTCTGTGCCCCTGGTTTCTTAGCTCTACTCATTCATCCCCACTCTGTTAAATTTTGCTCACTTTTCCCCACTCCCTTTCCCGAAACCCTCATAACTGGTTATAATGAACGTTGCCGTCGGGTCAATGCCTTTGACCGTTAGCTGACGAGTGGGGCCGCGTATACGTGGGCGCATGCAAGACCACGGTCGTGGGTAGCACGTGTCCATGGACATGCCCGAAACGTCCCATCATATAAAGAGGGTAACCACCTCCATCGCTCCTACCATTTTCCCCCAAATCCACTCGCTGCCGCATCGTCTTCCTCTGCACGCCGTCTTCGTCTCGCTCTCCTCCACTGCCTCCACCGCACCGTCTCGCTCCCCCCCCCACCGCATCCTCTTCCTCACCTTCATCGCCTCCATCTGTCAGATGACCGACCCTCGTGGCGACGCCGGTGCAGCGGTCGGAGATGTGGTGGAGCTGCAGGGTCAGGGCGCGGTGACCGCGGATGTCGGCGGCGTCCACGGCGGTGCATGGGAACTCGCAACCGCTGCGGATGTGGCGGGCTCTGCCTCATCACTGCAGAAGGTGACGGCGTCGAGCGGCACAGTCCATCCCGATGCCCCCGTTGCGCCGCCTGCCGTGGAGGAGCAGGTATTTGCACTGGGCACCCATTTGCACTTGCTTAGCTTGTAGAGTTAGTTCGATTGTGATTCATACAGTAGTTCAGATGGTTAGATTAGTTGGTTTGATGGATGGGCCGGGGGGTTTTGTATGGGTTGGGGGAATGGGGGTTTTTGGACTAGGGTTTGTTGGATAAATTGGTTGCAAAAATGCTAGCTAGATGTTGTGAACTATGATTTTAGGTGCTGCAATGATTGAGGTTTTCAAATTTGTTTTTAGATTTGGATAAATTCATTGCAAAAATGCTAGATGTTGTGAACAAATTGGGGTTTTTAATGCTATGATGCTTATTAGATTTGTTTTTAGTGCTCACAGATTGGGGTTTTTAATGCTACTCAAGTTATTTGCTTCAAGTTATATTAGCGTTGTTGTTCACAATAGGTCCACAATATGTAGTTATATTAGCTCTATTGTTCAATGTGTGTGCATGACAATGGAAAATGCAAATAGATCATAGTATATTAGCCCTATGATCAAGTGTGCATATCTAAATTTCAATATGTAGTTATATTAGCTCTTTTGTTCTATGTGTGTGCATGACAATGGAAAATGCAAATATGATCATAGTATATTAGCCCTATGATCAATGTGTCATCTGTGCATATCTAAATTTTCAATTGGCTTATGTATTTACTAGTGCCGGATGTAATTTTATATTCAGGAGGATGATGGTTGGGGGAAGAGGAGGAAGATAGACTATACTTTCCACGACCCGTACGATCCAGCGTATGGTGATGACGAAGAGTATGAGGCAAGCCTACTTGAAATTTAGATTGTTCATTTAGTTCATTTGACATGGTGTATTTCCATGAATATATAATGTACTAATGTAATTCATTCGTGTGTGCAGTATGTCTCTGGGGAAGATGTGGATGTGGACCGCGGCAACTTCGCCTCCTTCAAAGAGAAGGAAGGGGAGAAGATCAGGGTCAAGGGCATGGATTACTACTACAAGAGCAGGACCAAAACTTGGCGCTGCCCCTACTGCACCACCAAGCCAAAGGCAAAGTTTGGCCGCTTCGTTCACCTTCTAGCTCATGCAGAAGATGTGGCCATCCACGGCGAGGACTACAAGATCATGGGGCAGCATGCTGCCCTAGCCAAAGTCCTGTCTCCCCTTCCCTGATGTTATGATGTTCATGATGTGTTTTAAGTACTTTAGGTTGTTTGCTGAATTATGTGGGTGAACTATGTTTGTAAATAGGATGTGGGTTACCTTTTGGTGGTTGGATGAATTTTATATGCATGTGGCTATCTATGTTGGGTATTTTTGTGTTTTTAAATTTATCTGCTATGATTTGTTTCAGTGTTTTGTAAGTTCAGGTGCTGCAATGATCACACATATGCTGCAAATATGCTACAATCCATCATTTTATCAAGGGTTCCCTTTTATCAAATATTCCAATAACATAGCAAAAAACAACATTTTAATGAAGATGTATTATCAACTATCTATGTTTGTGTAGGAGATCATGTGTGAAAATTTGAGGTGATTTAGAGGAGGTCAAAGAAATTTGAACTCTATGAAATCTTGTAGGTGATAGCTCATATGTGTGAAGGTTTTCTCATGAAAATGACCATAGGACAAGTTTATGATTTTTGGTTGGTAACATGTCACATAAGACAACATTAATATAAAACTATAGGCCAAGTTTATTATTTTTGAATTAATCTTCATATTTTTACATTTTCTTTTGAAAACATATGCTTTAATATAAAAACTATTAAAAAACGTTTTGAAATATGAAAATGGAAAACTAACTTCAGATCCTTCTTATTCACTTTAACATAAAGCTTTAGTGATTTTTTTGATTTTTTTAAAATTTTCAAAAATAGAAGGTAACACCACCTCCTCTCCTTGAACTCTATGAAATCATGTACATGATAGCTCATATGTGTGAAGGTTTTCTCATGAAAATGACCATAGAGCAAGTTTATGATTTTTGGTTGGTAACATGTCACATAATACAACATTGTGAGCAGGTTTTATATTTTTTGATTTTTTTTAAATTAATGGTGCTCATTTGACCTCGATCATGCCAGCTAGGGTTTTTTCATGAAAATGACCATAGACCAAGTTTAGTATTTTCCGTCATTAGTTTGTCTTATAAAACGACGAACGGCGAAGGTTTCATATTTTTCGATTTTTTTAAAATTAGTTATGCTCAGTCAAAGCCTTCGAAACCCCGTTGACCAGCTCAAAACCACTCTAAACCCCGTGGGGTTTCGCCTAACCCTAGCTCCCAACATCAGTCGTCCGATCATACCCTCGCGCCAAGCAACAACCCTCAGATCTGGCCTTCTAGAAGGAACTAGGTGGGCTGGCTGTGTGCAGGGTCCGCACCATTGGATCACAAGGACGGCTCTGCATCGTTGGATCATGGGGCGTGCTACCTCTTGAGCACCGCGTTGGTTTTCCCTTGAAGAGGAAAGGGTGATGCGGTAAAGCAGCATAAGTATTTCCCTCAGTTTTTGAGAACCAAGGTATCAATCCAGTAGGAGGCCACGCTCAAGTCCCTCGCACATACACAAACAAATAAAAACTTCGCAACCAACGCAATAAAAGGGTTGTCAATCCCTTCACGGTCACTTACGAAAGTGAAATCTGATAGATATGATAAGATAATATTTTTGGTATTTTTATAATAAAGAGAAGTAAAGATGCAAAGTAAAATAAAAGGCAATAAAAATAGCTAAGTGTTGGAAGATTAATATGATGGAAAATAGACCCGCGGGCCATAGGTTTCACTAGTGGCTTCCCTCGAGAGCATAGTATTACAGTGGGTGAACAAATTACTGTTGAGCAATTGATAGAATTGAGCATAGTTATGAGAATATCTAGGTATGATCATGTATATAGGCATCACGTCCGAGACAAGTAGACTGACTCCTGCCTGCATCTACTACTATTACTCCACACATCGACCGCTATCCAAAGCATGCATCTAGAGTATTAAGTTCATAAGAACAGAGTAACGCTTTAAGCAAGATGCCATGATGTAGAGGGATAAACTCATGCAATATGATATAAACCCCATATTGTTATCCTCGATGGCAACAATACAATACGTGCCTTGCTGCCCCTGCTGTCACTGGGAAAGGACATCGTAAGATTGAACCCAAAGCTAAGCACTTCTCCCATTGCAAGAAAGATCAATCTAGTAGGCCAAACCAAACTGATAATTCGAAGAGATTTGCAAAGATAACCAATCATACATAAAAGAATTCAGAGAAGATTCAAATATTGTTCATAGATAAACTTGATCATAAACCCACAATTCATCGGTCTCAACAAACACACCGCAAAAGAAGATTACATCGAATAGATCTCCACGAGAATCGTGGAGAACTTTGTATTGAGATCCAAAGAGAGAGAAGAAGCCATCTAGCTAATAACTATGGACCTGAAGGTCTGAGATAAACTACTCACACATCATCGGAGAGGCTATGGTGTTGATGTAGAAGCCCTCCGTGATCAATGCCCCATCCGGCGCAGACGGAAAAGGCCCCAAGATGGGATCTCACATGCATGAAGGTTGCGGCGGTGGAATTAGGTTTTCGTGGATGCTTCTGTTGGTTTGGGGGTACGTAGGTATATATAGGAGGAAGAATTACGTCGGTGGAGCAACATGGGCCCCACGGGGGTGGAGGGCGCGCCTAGGGGGGTAGGCGCGCCCCCTGCCTCGTGCTCTCCTGGTTGCTTTCTTGACATAGGGTACAAGTCCTCTGGATCACGTTTGTTCCGAAAATCACGTTCCCGAAGGTTTCATTCTGTTTAAACTCCGTTTGATATTCTTTTTCTGCGAAACACTGAAATAGGCAAAAAAACAGCAATTTGGGCTGGGCCTCCGGTTAATAGGTTAGTCCCAAAAATAACTTAAAAGTGTATAATAAAGCCCATTAACATCCAAAACAGAATATAATATAGCATGGAACAATAAAAAATTATAGATACGTTGGAGACGTATCAGGAAGATCCGCGAGAGAAGATCCTATTGGTTGTGCTCGGTGCTCGCCCACCACTGACTCCGTGAAAAAAACGTTGTTATTGGGCCCAAAAGGAAACCAAGCTCTGGTTGGGCCGTCGAATAGCGTTGGTTTTTTGCATCGTTTGCTTTGTGTTTTATGAACGTGCTGGCTCTGTATTTTTGCATCGTTTTTTGTGAACGTGTTGGCCACAAACTATCAAAAAATGGGTCATTTTGCATTTGTATAATGGCCACAAGCCCTCTATCTCTTTTTTTATCATGCAAAATGACCAAATTTTTAAGTACCAAATTTATTTTTATCATTCAAAATGGCCACAAGCTCTTCAAAAATTGTCTCTTTTTGTTCATATAATATAGGATTTGAGCATGGATTCCCACGCGTGCAATTAGCTTGTTTTTCTTCTTCTTTTCAAACCACCTTTTCCCATGCGTGCAATTAGCTTGTTTTTCTTCTTCTTTTCAAACCACCTTTTCCCACGCGTGTACACTCCCAATGCTGCGGTGGGTTTGAAAATGGGCTACTAACTTCACATTTGACCCCGTTATTGCCACGACCAAATGACACGTAGCACTACGGCTATTTAAGCCACCCTCTGCCTCTGCCATCCCTCATCCATCTGCCCTTCTTGCTCTTCGACCCCTTCTCCGTCTTCTGCACATCCCTCAGCCATGCAGTACACCGGACCAACCTACCGCTTCCCGCCCACCGTGCCGGAGAGGCTCTACCCTACCGGCGTGTACGTTGATCGCACACTACGTGTGTGGGCGATATCAAGGCTGAGGACCGCAAGGAACTTCACCGAGTTCTTCCTCGCGTCCGGCTACCACCACCTCCCGAGGGGATCTCCAACGATGTGCCGCCTCGAGGAGGTCATCCAAAACCGAGTGGTGGTTGCTCTCCTTGCCCACTTCACCAACACATTCGATGCCTTCTACCTCCTCGCCGGGTGTTTTGGTGTGGGTCTGAGTTCATCGCTTTCACCACCCACAATAGGTTCACGGAGTACAACAACATCTTCCCCACCGCGACGCGCATGCACACTCTTCCGTACCCCATCGACAACGCCTCGGAGGAGCAGTGAAAAGGGCGCCTGGAGGAGGAGCGAGGTGGAGCAGGCGGCGGCTAGGGTTCTAAACCCTCTATCTTTTTTAGTCTATGTTATGTTAAGTTGTAATTGAACTATGTTGGAGTTGCTATGGGCTTGTTGGACATTTTCTTAAATTCTATTATTAAGTTTTATATCTATTCTATTATTAAGTTCTTCCTAGTTTGAGCTATGTGACCGTGCTATGGGCTTGTTAGCCCTATCTACATATTGGGGCTGCATATTTGTTGATTATTTTCTTAGAGAGCTCGGCTTGTTAGTAGGGGTTCCCTTGTTAGTAACCACCTAGCTAGTGCATGCAAGCAAGCTTTGTTAGTAGGGATGAATGAGTACAACTAAGCAAGGGAGTGGCTCTTTTTTTTACACAAGCCACAAATATGTAGCCACCTAGCTAGAAGAGAGAAACTAGCGACAATGACCGTCGCTGCATCTGTGGTGGCTGGCGTGCAAGAAAGCTGCTCGGTCAGTGCATCATGGCGGACGCATCAGCGCATGCAGGCTCGGTCGGCGCATGCAGGCAGGGTTTGCTGGGTGCATGCCTAGCAGGCTTCTGTCCTGGCGGCGTGCAGACGTTTAATGCAAGGGACGACCCAACGAAACCATGGCCCAATGGTCGAACAGCGACACCACCCAACGCGGCACAGTCCAGCGTGGCCCCACTATTCAGAGTTAACGGTCAAGCCTTTGACCCGACGGTAACGTCCGTTGTGCCCAGTTATGAGGGTTTCTGGTAAGGGAGTGGGGGAAATTGAGCAAAAGTTAAGAGCGCTGGGATGAATGAGTAGAGCTAAGGAACCAGTGGCATAGATGTAAAAAACCCTATCTTTTATGGTCATGCACCCTTGAAGAGTGGTCTATTTTTGTTGAATCTCGATAGTAGTGACACACATATTCATAATATTGAAGCCAAAAAATGCAGAGTTGATAATGATAGTGCAACTTATTTGTGGCACTGCCGTTTGGGAAATATTGGTGTAAAGCGCATGAAGAAACTCCATTCTGATGGACTTTTGGAATCACTTGATTATGAATCACTTGGTAGTTGCGAACCATGCTTCATGGGCAAGATGACTAAAACTCTGTTCTCCGAAACAATGGAGCGAGCAACAGATTTGTTCGAAATCATACATACTGATGTATGTGGTCCGATGAGTGTTGAGGCTCCGGCGGGTATCATTATTTTCTCACCTTAACAGATGATTTGAGCAGATATGGGTATATCTACTTGATGAAACATAAGTCTAAAACATTTGAAAAGTTCAAAGAATGTAGCGACCCGACCCGAATGGATCAAGTCTCTGTGCTTTCGTGTCATCCCTGGATCGGTATGCTGACACACACAGTACTCGAAGGATTTATAACAGAGGTAAATCACATCTATAAATTAACGTAAATACTATTACCTCAATCCAAAATATAGCGGAAGCAACAAGGTTGTGGATTCCCATCAACACCAACGGCAAAGTTGAGTATAGGAAATCGTAACCCTAACGTATCACTTACTCGTAAATCGAAAAGTCTACAACATGAAAAGTTGCAGCCCGAAAGCGGGTCAACACATGGAATATCTTGGCAATGTAACACATAGAGAGTAATGAAAGAATAAGCTATACTACATGCATATATGGCTGGTGGAAAGCTCTACGGTTACAATTTTGCATAAAGCCAATTTTTCCCTACTGCAAAGGAATAAATTTATTTAACTATCATGGTGGTTGTGAAACATTGAGAATGGTTGACAGCATTCTCAATCCCAATTAAAAATACTCATTAACAAACCCAACAATATTAATTAGAAGTAACAATGATGAGATTCACATGATATTCAAGTACTAGATACTCAAGATGTCCATAACCGGGGACACGGCTAATCATGATTAGTTTGTACACTCTGCAGAGGTTTATGACTTTTCCCCACAAGACTCGATCACCTCCGCTTGGTTTCTCGTGACTACATGGTGTTTGAGAAACGGATGACCGAGACATAGTCTTTCGAAGCGCTAGCACCTTACGATGGGTGGACCGCACACCTACATCCCCTACATCTGCTAGTCCACCACTATAAGAGTTCGCACGACTTAGTCAACTATGCAGAGCCCATAATGGCTTGTGGCTGCACGTAAGTTACTAGTATGAATTATCTTATGATCCCTTTGAGCCTGGGTGGCGGTCCGAAGAAATCTGAGCAAGTCCTGAAACCTGTGTGCCTAGGCAGGCAAGTCCTGAGTAACCAGTGCCTCAATCCACCCAGATGTGTGTTTAAGTTGCCACCTTAAATAAACCATTAATTTAACAATCTCACATCATCATGGAATACACTCACCCAATCCACGTCTACTAGCATAGCATAGCATAATAAGCAAACGTAGAAGTAACTCCCAAGGTTTCATAAGTAAAACAAGTAATAGGTACTACCTCAACTACTTCCCATCCCACAATTTAATTAGATCCTAATCATGCAAGTGTTTGAGGATAGATCTAATGCATAAAAACTGGGTATGAGAAAAGTATGATCAAAGTGTTACTTTCCTGCAATGTTGATGAAGATGATTCGCACTCAAACTCTTGATAGTTCTACTCGTCACACTCAGGTCAATCTATCGTAATCAAGCAATAGTAACCACACATAAGCAATCACTCAAAAGATCGGAAAGAACGAAGAAAACAATTTGGAAAACATCAAAACCAAGCAAATAACTCTTGCAACATAAAACAATTTCTAACAGTACCAAAATTATGTGAATTTGGCCTTATCAGAAAGTTTAGGTCAAGAGCTTGATTTGCAAAAGATTCAATTAAATCGAGTTCTGAAACTCAAGTTATGATCAAACGAAGTTCAAATACAAATCAGTTTGAATTCAAATTTTAAAACTTTCAAAAACATGTTTAAGTTGGATTACTGGATAGAGGGGATCATAATGAAGAAGTGGGGGTTGGTTTCGTTGGATTTGGACTAACGAGTAAAAAGTTATAGCCGTTTGAAAATCAGGGGCTAACTGGTGAAGAAAACCGATCTAGGGTTTCAGAAAGAAAACCGAAACGAAAAACCGATCTAGAAAACCGAACGAAATCGAACGGCAAATAAAAGGTGACGCTGCTGAGGCTAGTACCTCAAGAGGCGAGGGGCTCGGCGGCGTTAGTGGGTGGTGGCGGCGGTGAGGAGCGGCTTGGGTGGGTGGGCGGCAACATGTGGTGGGGGCGGCGGCGGCGTAGGGCTGACAATGGTGGTGGTGAGGAGAGGAGAGGAGAGGTGTTGATTTGATGTGTTAGAGGGGGGGGTGCTTGGCTATTTATATTGGGGAGGGGAGGGTTTTGCTTGGGGTAGGGGACAAGAAATAGATTAGGATTAGGAAACAAGAGGAAAAAGATCTAGAAATAGATACGGAATATACGAAAGTAGGAAAAGAGTCCTACTAGTATAAGGAAAAGGAAAAGGAGCGGCTCCCTGGCTCCCTTGGTGCGGCGCGCGTGATGGCCTTGGCCTTGGCCGGCCGGTGGCTTGTGGCTTGGGCCTTTGGCCCAAGGCGCTGCGGATTTTTTTTTAACAGAGACAAAAATAAAAAAAATAAAAATAAAAAAAAACCAAATAAATAAAATTATTATATAGGCATATAAAACATCAAACAAATGACAGCTCACAATCGTCGCATCTAACATAGGTATGTAAAAGGGGTTTGGTCTTCTAATGGTCAATAGATCTCAAAGACATCAAACTCTTCAAGTCTTGTTCATGTCTCCGATGGCTTCTTCCGATCATGCTTGTCCTTCTCAAGTTCTTTTGCCAAATCATCTCTGTTGTCGCAAAGTCTCTCATGGCGTCCTTCAATATTTCTGGAGTTACGTTCCAACTTCTGGATTCAACTTCCTTGACATGAACCATGATCCTACTGTCTTTCAGTCCCGACGAATCTCCGGTATCTCGAGGTTTTGTTCCTCCGGGTTGGTTACTTCAGCTTTCAGGTTCCTGAATTCTTCATGAATTGCCTCCTTGTCAAATACGGCTTCCTGCAGATCCATCTTAAACTCCTTGATGTAATACTCCAGTTCCTGGTCTTACTCCAATACACCTTAATCTCGGGTATTGATTACTTCCATAATCTCTCAATTCCATAAACTTAACCTTCCTAGGTCATACAAATCCGAAAATTCTTCAAAGCCTTCAAATTCTCCTAGTCTTCGGAGTCTTCAACAGTTGTAGTTTCCATTTACATGGTAAAATCCTCTTCATTCCAAATGGTCTTAGTTGTCCGATATCTTGTCTCCTTGGAGTGGTCTCATCAGTCAAATCTTCAAGTGGTCAAAAGGGAAAAAGGGTATGGTCTCACTAAAAGGGAATATTTGAAATAAGCTCAGAAGAGAAGAGAGGTAAAAGATCTTTTTGAAAAGAAAGTTGTAGAGAAAAATCTTTCCTATGGGCTTGCCATTTTCTAGGGTCACGTCCTACAGTCAACATGTGCTCTGATACCATCTTGTAGCGACCCGACCCGAATGGATCAAGTCTCGTGCTTCGTGTCATCCACGGATCGGTATCTTTGACACACACAGTACTCGAAGGATTTATAACAGAGGTAAATCACATGTATAAAGTAACGTAAATACTATTACCTCAATACAAAATATAGCGGAAGCAACAAGGTTGTGGATTCCCATCAACACCAACGGCAAAGTTGAGTATAGGAAATCGTAACCCTAACGTATCACTTACTAACTGTAAATCGAAAAGTGCGCAACATGAAAAGTTGCAGCCCGAAAACGGGCCAGCACATGGAATATGCTTGCAATGTAACACATAGAGAGTAATGAAAGAATAAGCTATACTACATGCATATATGGCTGGTGGAAAGCTCTATGGTTACAATTTTGCATAAAGCCAATTTTTCCCTACTGCAAAGGAATAAATTTATTTAACTATCATGGTGGTTGTGAAACATTGAGAATGGTTGACAGCATTCTCAATCCCAATTAAAAATACTCATTAACAAACCCAGCAATATTAATTAGAAGTAACAATGATGAGATTCACATGATATTCAAGTACTAGATACTCAAGATGTCCATAACCGGGGACACGGCTAATCATGATTAGTTTGTACACTCTGCAGAGGTTTGTGCACTTTTCCCCACAAGACTCGATCGCCTCCGCTTGGTTTCTCGCACTACATGGTGTTTGAGAAACGGATGACCGAGACATAGTCTTTCAGAAGCGCTAGCACCTTACGATGGGTGGACCGGTACACCTACATCCCCTACATCTGCTAGTCCACCACTATAAGAGTTCGCACAACTTAGTCAACTATGCCAGAGCCCATAATGGCTTGTGGCTGCACACGTAAGTTACTAGTATGAATTATCTTATGATCCCTTTGAGCCTGGTTGGCGGTCCGAAGAAATACAGGCAAGTCCTGGAAACCCAGGTGCCTAGACAGGCAAGTCCTGGAGTAACCAGGTGCCTCAATCCACCCAGATGTGTGTTTAAGTTGCCACCTTAAATAAACCATTAATTTAACAATCTCACATCTGTCATGGAATACACTCACCCAATCCACGTCTACTAGCATAGCATAGCATAATAAGCAAACATAGAAGTAACTCCCAAGGTTTCATAAGTAAAACAAGTAATAGGTACTACCTCAACTACTTCCCATCCCACAATTTAATTAGATCCTAATCATGCAAGTGTTTGAGGATAGATCTAATGCATAAAAACTGGGTATGAGAAAAGTATGATCAAAGTGTTACTTGCCTGCAATGTTGATGAAGATGATTCGCTCTCAAACTCTTGATAGTTCTACTCGTCACACTCCGGTCAATCTATCGTAATCAAGCAATAGTAACCACACATAAACAATCACTCAAAAGATCGGAAAGAACGAAGAAAACAATTTGGAAAACATCAAAACCAAGCAAATAACTCTTGCAACATAAAACAATTTCTAACAGTACCAAAATTATGTGAATTTGGCCTTATCAGAAAGTTTAGGTCAAGAGCTTCGATTTGCAAAAAGATTCAATTAAATCGGAGTTACGAAACTCAAGTTATGATCAAACGAAGTTCAAATACAAATCAGTTTGAATTCAAATTTTAAAACTTTCAAAAACATGTTTAAGTTGGATTACTGGATAGAGGGGATCATAACGAAGAAGTAGGCGTTGGTTTCGTTGGATTTGGACTAACGAGTAAAAATTTATAGCCGTTTGAAAATCAGGGACTAACTGGTGAAGAAAACCGATCTAAGGTTTCAAAAAGAAAACCGAAACGAAAAACCGATCTAGAAAACCGAACGGAAATCGAACGGCAAAGAAAGCTGACGCCTTGCTGAGGCTAGTACCTCAAGAGGCGAGGGGCTCGGCGGCGTGGCGTTGGTGGCGGTGATGAGGGGCGGCGGCTAGGGCTAGGGCGGGGCGAGGGCTGATGGCGGTGGTGGTGAGGAGAGGATAGGAGAGGAGAGGAGAGGTGTTGATTTGATGTGTTAGAGGGGGGGGGGGGGGGTGCTTGGGTATTTATATTGGGGAGGGGAGGGTTTTGCTTGGGGTAGGGGACAAGAAATAGATTAGGATTAGGAAACAAGAGGAAAAAGATCTAGAAATAGATACGAAATATACGAAATTAGGAAAACAGTCCTACTAGTATAAGGAAAAGGAAAAGGAGCGGCTCCCTGGCTCCCTTGGTGCGGCGCGCGTGATGGCCTTGGCCTTGGCCGGCCGGTGGCTTGTGGCTTGGGCCTTTGGCCCAAGGCGCTGCGGATTTTTTTTCAACAGAGACAAAAATAAAATATAATAAAATAAAATAAAAAACCAAATAAATAAAATTATTATATAGGCATATAATATGTCAAAATTTTCAGAAAAAGATTTCCTACATGATGAACATCATTTTAGCTTCAAATAAAATCCACAAAATTTCTAATAATACAAACAGTGCCCTTTGGTCCAATAAAATCCAAAAAATCATTTTTAAAATACCAAAATGATTTCAAATTAATTTCTCCAATTTTTCGATGTAGGGAATCATGTTACCCTATTTTCCATATATTTTATTTTTGGAGAAGAATAATTTGAATAAAACTCCAATAACTCCAAATTGAAAATAAATTCAAAAGAATTTTGAATTTTAATTCTTTGAAACTCCCAACTCATATTTCATATGTTTTGAAGATGTCATTTTATCTTCGCTCGTGAAAATCATTGAGTTGCATAAAGTTTCAGAATTGGAAATATTTTCCAAATGAAATTCAAATATTTTCAGCACCCCTTGTCATTTAAATAAATGGAAGAAGTCATGTCATCTTCTCTCCAGGGTTTTTGTGATGAAAGAATTTGAATTCCCAAAGATCATAAAAGCAAAATGAAAGTTTGGGAAAGTCCTTTTATTCCCTCTCATTTAACTTTCAAAAAGTTTCGAATTTCACTCAATTTCAGTCAATCAATCAAACAATCAATCAAAACTATCTATTTGTTTATAACATTCCAAAATTTAGAATTTTGGGATGTTACAAAGAATTTCAGAGTGAAGTGGAAAATCATCGTAACAAGAAAATAAAGTTTCTACGATCTGAACGTGGAGGAGAATATTTGAGTTACGAGTTTGGTCTTCATGTGAAACAATGCGGAATAGTTTCGCAACTCACGCCAGCCGGAACACCACAGTGTAATGGTGTGTCCGAACGTTGTAATCGTACTTTACTAGATATGGTGCGATCTATGATGTCTCTTACAGATTTACCGCTATCGTTTTGGGGTTATGCTTTAGAGACGGCTGCATTCACGTTAAATAGGGCACCATCTAAATCCGTTGAGACGACACCTTATGAACTATGGTTTGGCAAGAAACCAAAGTTGTCATTTCTTAAATTTTGGGGCTGCGATGCTTATGTGAAAAAGCTTCAACCTGACAAGCTCGAACCCAAATCGGAGAAATGTGTCTTCATAGGATACCCAAAGGAGACTGTTGGGTACACCTTCTATCACAGATCCGAAGGCAAGACTGAAGGAAATATGCCCTAGAGGCAATAATAAAGTTATTATTTATTTCCTTATATCATGATAAATGTTTATTATTCATGCTAGAATTGTATTAACCGGAAACATGATACATGTGTGAATACATAGACAAACATATAGTCACTAGTATGCCTCTACTAGACTAGCTCATTAATCAAAGATGGTTATGTTTCCTAACCATAGACATGTGTTGTCATTTGATTAATGGGATCACATCATTAGGAGAATGATGTGATTGACATGACCCATTCCGTTAGCTTAGCACTTGATCGTTTAGTATGTTGCTATTGCTTTCTTCATGACTTATACATGTTCCCGTAACTATGAGATTATGCAACTCCGTTTTACCGGAGACACTTTGGGTGCTACCAAACATCACAACGTAAAGCTGGGTGATTATAAAGGAGTACTACAGGTGTCTCCAAAGGTACATGTTGGGTTGGCGTATTTCGAGATTAGGTTTTGTCACTCCGATTGTCGGAGAGGTATCTCTGGGCCCTCTCGGTAATGCACATCATTATAAGCCTTGCAAGCAATGTAGCTAATGAGTTAGTTACGGAATGATGCATTACATAACGAGTAAAGAGACTTGCCGGTAACGAGATTGAACTAGGTATTGGATACCGACGATCGAATCTCGGGCAAGTAACATACCGATGACAAAGGGAACAACGTATGTTGTTATGCGGTTTGACCGATAAAGATCTTCGTAGAATATGTAGGAGCCAATATGGGCATCCAGGTTCCGCTATTGGTTATTGACCAAGAATAGTTCTAGGTCATGTCTACATAGTTCTCGAACCCGTAGGGTCCGCACGCTTAAGGTTACGATGACAGTTTTGTTATGAGTTTATGAGTTTTGATGTACGAAGGAGTTCGAGTCCGGATGAGATCGGGGACATGACGAGAGTCTCGAAATGGTCGAGACGTAAAGATCGATATATTGGACGACTATATTCGGAGTTCGGAAAGGTTCCGAGTGATTCGGTATTTTTGAGTACCGGGAGTTCTGGGAATACAGGAAGAGTATTGGGCCATAATGGGCCTTAGTGGGAAGGAGCCGGGGGTGGCGCGCGCCTCCCAAGCCCAGTCCGAATTGGACAAGGGGTTTGGGCGCAGCCCCTCTCCTTCCTTCTCCACTTCCTCCTTTCCCCTTCTCCTAGTTGGACTAGGAAGAAGGAGTCCTACTCCCGGTGGGAGTAGGACTCCCCTTGGCGCCCTCCTCCTAGGGCCGGCCTCCTCCTCCCTCCCTCCTTTATATCTGAGGCGGGGGCACCCCATGGACACACAAGTTGATCTACGGATCATTCCTTAGCGTGCAGCGGTGCCCCTCCACCATATTCCACTTCGGTCATATCGTCGCGGAGCTTAGGCGAAGCCCTCGCGCCGTGAAGTCATATCGTCGCGGAGCTTAGGCGAAGCCCTGCATCGGTGGAGCATCATCATCGCCACCACGCCGTCGTCTTGACGGAACTCATCCCCGACGCTTTGCTGGATCGAGCCCGGGATCGTCATCGAGCTGAACGTGTGCTGAACTCGGAGGTGCCGACGTTCGGTACTTGGATCGCTTCGGATCGTGAAGACGTCGACTACATCAACCGCGTTGTTTTAACGCTTCGCTTTCGGTCTCACGAGGGTGCGTGGACATACACTCTCCCTCTCGTTGCTATGCCATCACCATGGTCTTGCGTGTGCGTAGGAATTTTTTTGAAATTACTACGTTCCCCAACAATGGCATCCGAGCCTGGTTTTATGCGTTGATGTCATATGCACGAGTAGAACACAAGTGAGTTGTGGGCGATATAAGTCATACCGCTTACCAGCATGTCATACTTTGGTTCAGCGGTATTGTGAGATGAAGCGGCCCGGACCGACATTACGCCAGACGCTTACGCGAGACTGGTTTCACCGCTTCGAGCACTCGTTGCTTAAAGGTGACCGGCGGGTGTCTGTTTCTCTCACTTTATTTGAACCGAGTGTGGCTACGCCCGGTCCTTGCAAAGGTTAAAACAGCACCAACTTGACAAACTATCGTTGTGGTTTTGATGCGTAGGTAAGAACGGTTCTTGCTTAGCCCGTAGCAGCCACGTAAAACTTGCAACAACAAAGTAGAGGACGTCTAACTTGTTTTTGCAGGGCATGTTGTGATGTGATGTGGTCAAGACGTGATGCTATATTTTATTGTATGAGATGATCATGTTTTGTAACCGAGTTATCGGCAACTGGCAGGAGCCATATGGTTGTCGCTTTATTGTATGAAATGCAAATGCCATGTAATTGCTTTAATTTATCACTAAGCAGTAGCGATAGTCGTAGAAGCAACAGTTGGCGAAACGACAACGACGCTACGATGGAGATCAAGGTGTCGCGCCGGTGACGATGGTGATCATGACGGTGCTTCGGAGATGGAGATCACAAGCACAAGATGATGATGGCCATATCATATCACTTATATTGATTGCATGTGATGTTTATCCTTTATGCATCTTATCTTGCTTTGATTGACGGTAGCATTATAAGATGATCTCTCACTAAAATTATCAAGAAGTGTTCTCCCTGAGTATGCACCGTTGCGAAAGTTCTTCGTCTTTGAGACACCACGTGATGATCGGGTGTGATAGGCTCTACGTTCAAATACAACGGTGCAAAACAGTTGCTTGCGCGAATACTCGAGTTAAACTTGACGAGCCTAGCATATAACAGATATGGCCTCGGAACACGGAGACCGAAGGTCGGCGTGAATCATATAGTAGATATGATCAACATAGTGATGTTCACCATTGAAACTACTCCATCTCACGTGATGATCGGACATGGTTTAGTTGATTTGGATCACGTAATCACTTAAGATGACTAGAGAGATGTCATCTAAGTGGGAGTTCTTAAATAATATGATTAATTGAACTTAAATTTATCATGAACTTAGTCTGGTAGTATTTTGCAAATTATGTTGTAGATCAATAGCTCGCGTTGTTGCTTCCCTATGCTTTTATAGGTTTGTTTTGATATGTTCCTAGAGAAAAATTATGTTGAAAAATGTTAGTAGCAATGATGCGGATTGGATCCGTGATCGAGGTTTATCCTCATTGCTGCACTGTAAGAATTATGTCCTTAATGCACCGCTAGGTGATAGACCTATTGCAGGAGCAGATGCATACGTTATGAACGTTTGGCTAGCTCAATATGATGACTACTTGATAGTTTAGTGCACCATGCTTAACGGCTTAGAATCAGGACTTCAAAGACGTTTTGAACGTCATGGACCATATGAGATGTTCCAGGAATTGAAGTTAATATTTCAAGCAAATACCGAGTTGAGAGATATGAAGTCTCCAACAAGTTCTATAGCTAAAAGATGGAGGAGAATCGCTCAACTAGTGAGCATGTGCTCAGATTGTCCAGGTACTTCAATCGCTTGAATCAAGTGGGAGTTAATCTTCGAGATAAGATAGTGATTGATGAATTCTCTAGTCACCATCACTAAGTTACTAGAACTTCGTGATGAACTATAGTATGCAAGGGATGACGAAAACAATTCCCAAGCTCTTCGCGATGCTAAAATCGCGAAGGTAGAAATCAAGAAAACATCAAGTGTTGATGGTTGACAAGACCACTAGTCTCAAGGAAAAGGGCAAAGGAAAGAAAGGGAACTTCAAGTAGAAAGACAAGTAAGTTGTCACTCCTGCGAAGAAGCCCAAAGCTGGACCAAAGCCTGAAACCGAGTGCTTAATCGCAAAGGAAATGGTCCTTTGAAGCGGAAATGCCCTGAATATTTGGTGGATAAGAAGGATGGCAAAGTGAACAAAGGTATATTTGATATATAGATTATTGATGTGTATTTTACTAGTGTTCATAGCAACCCCTCGGTATTTGATCTTGATACGGTTGCTAAGAGTAGTAACTCAAACGGAGTTGCAGAATGAAGCAGAAACTAGTTGAAGGGAAGTGACGATGAGTGTTGGAAATAGTTCCAAGATTGATATGATCATCATCACACACTCCCTATATTTTCGAGATTAGTGTTAAAAGCCAAATAAATGTTATTTAGCGTTTGCGTTGAGCATGAATATGATTTGATCATGTTTATTGCGATACGGTTATTCATTTGAAGTTAAAGAATAATTGTTATTCTGTTTACATGAATAAGACCTTCGATGGTCATGCACCCAATGAAAATAGTTTGTTGGATCTCGATCGCAGTGATACACATATTCATAATATTGATGCCAAAAGATGCAAAGTTAATAATGATAGTGCAACTTATTTGTGGCAATCGCCGTTTAGGTCATATTGGTGTAAAACGCATGAAGAAACTCCATCTTGATGGACTTTGGAATCACTTGGTTATGAATCATTTGATGCTTGCGAACCGTGCCGTTTGGGCAAGATGACTAAAACTCCGTTCTCGGAACAATGGAACAAGCTCTTGACTTATTGGAAATAATACATACCGATGTATGCAATCCAATGAGTGTTGATGCTCGTGGCAAGTATCGTTATTTTCGACCTTCACAAGATGATTTGAGCAGATATGGGTATATCTACTTGATGAAACATAAGTCTGAAATAGTTGAAAGGTTCAAAGAATTTCAGAGTGAAGTGGAAAATCATCGTAACAAGAAAATAAAGTTTCTGCGATCTGATCGTGGAGATGAATATTTGAGTTACGAGTTTGGTCTTCAATTAAAACAAAGTGGAATAGTTTCACAGCTCACGCCACATGGAACACCACAACATAATGGTGTGTCCGAACGTCAGAACGCACTTTATTGGATATGGTGCGATCTATGATGTATCTTACCGATTTACCACTATCGTTTTGGGGTTATGCATTAGAGACAGCTGCATTCACGTTTAATAGGGCACCATCTAAATCCGTTGAGGCGACACCGTATGAACTATGGTTTAACAGTAAACCTAAGCTGTCGTTTCTTAAAGTTTGGAGTTGTGATGCTTATGTGAAAAAGGTTTCACCTGATAAGCTCGAACCCAAATCGGAGAAGTGCGTCTTCATAGAATACCCAAAGGCAACTATTGGGTACACCTTCTATCACAGATCCGAAGGCAAGTTATTCGTTGCTAAGATGGATCCTTTCTAGAGAAGAAGTTTCTCTCGAAAGAAGTGAGTGGGAGGAAAGTAAGAGCTTGATAAGGTAATTTGTACCTTCTCCCGAATTGGAAAGTAGTTCATCACGAAACCAGTTCAAAGTGATTCCTACACCAATTAGTGAGGAAGCTAATGATGATGATCATGAAACTTCAGATCAAGTTACTACAAAACCTCGTGAGGTCTTCCAAAGTACAGATCCGCACTGTGAGTGGTACGGTAATCCTATTCGGAAGTCATGTTACTAGACCATGATGAACCTATGAACTATGAGGAAGCGATGATGAGCCCAGATTCAGCGAAATGGTTTGAGACCATGAAATCTGAGATGGGATCCATGTATGAGAACAAAGTGTGGACTTTGATGGAGTTGCTCGATGATCGGCAAGCCATATTATATAAATGGATCTTCAAGAGGAAGACAAATGCTGATAGTAGTATTACTATCTACAAAGCTCGACTTGTCGCAGAAAGGTTTTCGACAAGTTCAAGGTGTTGACTACAATGAGATTTTCTCAAGCTGTAGCGATGCTTAAAGTCTGTCCGAATCATGTTAGCAATTGCCACATTTTGTGAAATCTGGCAAATGGATGTCAAAACTACATTCTTTAATGGATTTATTAAAGAAGAGTTGTATATGATGCAACCGAAGGTTTTGTCAATCCTAAAGGAGCTAACAAAATGTGCAAGCTCCAGCGATCCATCTATGGACTGGTGCAAGCATCTCGGAGTTGGAATAAACGCTTTGATAGTGTGATCAAAGCATATGGTTTTATCTGACTTTTGGAGAAGCTTGTATTTACAAGAAAGTGAGTGGGAGCACTACAGCATTTCTGATAAGTATATGTGAATGACATATTGTTGATCGGAAATAATGTAGAATTATTCTGCAAAGCATAAAGGAGTATTTGAAAGGAGTTTTTCAAAGAAGGACCTCGGTGAAGCTGCTTACATATTGAACATCAAGATCTATTGAGATAGATCAAGACGCTTGATAAGCTTTTCAATAAGTACATACCTTGTCAAGATTTTGAAATAGTTAAAATGGAACAGTCAAAGAAAGAGTTCTTGCCTGTGTTGCAAAGGTGTGAAATTGAGTAAAGACTCAAATCCCGACCACGGCAGAAAATAGAAAGAGAATGAAAGTCATTCCTATACCTCACCATAGGTTCTATAAAGTATGCTATGCTATGTACGGACCTATTGTATACCTTGCTCTGAATTTGGCAAGGAGTACAATAGTGATCTAGGAGTAGATCATCGACATTGGTCAAGAACATCCTTAGTGAGGACTAAGGAAATATTTCTCGATTATGGAGGTGATAAAAGAGCCCGTCGTAAAGAGTTACATCGATGCAAGCTTTTTACACTGATCCAGATGACTCTAAGTCTCAATCTGGATACATATTGTAAGTGGGAGCAATTAGCTAGAGTAGCCCGTGCAAGAGCATTGTAGACATAGAATATTTGCAAAATACATACGGCTCTGAATGTGATGACCGTTGACTAAGCTTCTCTCACGAGCAAAACATGATCATACCTTAGTACTCTTTGGGTGTTAATCACATAGCGATGTGAACTAGATTATTGACTCTAGTAAACCATTTGGGTGTTGATCACATGACGATGTGAACTATGGGTATTATCACATACAGATGTGAATATTAGTGTTGAATCACATGATGATGTGAATTAGATTATTGACTCTAGTGCAAGTGGGAGACTGAAGGAAATATGCCCTAGAGGCAATAATAAAGTTATTATTTATTTCCTTATATCATGATAAATGTTTATTATTCATGCTAGAATTGTATTAACCGGAAACATGATACATGTGTGAATACATAGACAAACATATAGTCACTAGTATGCCTCTACTAGACTAGCTCATTAATCAAAGATGGTTATGTTTCCTAACCATAGACATGTGTTGTCATTTGATTAATGGGATCACATCATTAGGAGAATGATGTGATTGACATGACCCATTCCGTTAGCTTAGCACTTGATCGTTTAGTATGTTGCTATTGCTTTCTTCATGACTTATACATGTTCCTGTAACTATGAGATTATGCAACTCCTGTTTACGGAGGAACACTTTGGGTGCTACCAAACTTCACAACGAATCGGGTGATTATAAAGGAGTACTACAGGTGTCTCCAAAGGTACATGTTGGGTTGGCGTATTTGAGATTAGGTTTTGTCACTCCGATTGTCGGAGAGGTATCTCTGGGCCCTCTCGGTAATGCACATCATTATAAGCCTTGCAAGCAATGTAGCTAATGAGTTAGTTACGAATGATGCATTACATAACGAGTAAAGAGACTTGCGTAACGAGATTGAACTAGGTATTGGATACCGACGATCGAATCTCGGGCAAGTAACATACCGATGACAAAGGGAACAACGATGTTGTTATGCGGTTTGACCGATAAAGATCTTCGTAGAATATGTAGGAGCCAATATGGGCATCCAGGTTCCGCTATTGGTTATTGACCAAGAATAGTTCTAGGTCATGTCTACATAGTTCTCGAACCCATAGGGTCCGCACACTTAAGGTTACGATGACAGTTTTATTATGAGTTTATGAGTTTTGATGTACCGAAGGAGTTCGGAGTCCCGGATGAGATCGGGGACATGACGAGAGTCTCGAAATGGTCGAGACGTAAAGATCGATATATTGGACGACTATATTCGGAGTTCGGAAAGGTTCGAGTGATTGGGTATTTTTCGAGTACCGGGAGTTACGGAATATGGGGAAGAGTATTGGGCCATAATGGGCCTTAGTGGGAAGGAGCCGGGGAGGTGGCGCGCGCCTCCCAAGCCCAGTCCGAATTGGACAAGGGGTTTGGGCGCAGCCCCTCTCCTTCCTTCTCCACTTCCTCCTTTCCCCTTCTCCTAGTTGGACTAGGAAGAAGGAGTCCTACTCCCGGTGGGAGTAGGACTCCCCTTGGCGCCCTCCTCCTAGGGCGGCCTCCTCCTCCCTCCCTCCTTTATATCTGAGGGGGGGCACCCCATGGACACACAAGTTGATCTACGGATCGTTCCTTAGCCGTGCGGTGCCCCCTCCACCATATTCCACTTCGGTCATATCGTCGCGGAGCTTAGGTGAAGCCCTGCGCCGGTGAAGTCATATCGTCATGAGCTTAGGCGAAGCCCTGCGTCGGTGGAGCATCATCATCGTCACCACGCCGTCGGTCGACGGAACTCATCCCCGACGCTTTGCTGGATCGGAGCCCGGGATCGTCATCGAGCTGAACGTGTGCTGAACTCGGAGGTGCCGTACGTTCGGTACTTGGATCGGTCGGATCGTGAAGACGTACGACTACATCAACCGCGTTGTTTTAACGCTTCCGCTTTCGGTCTACGAGGGTACGTGGACATACACTCTCCCCTCTCGTTGCTATGCCATCACCATGGTCTTGCGTGTGCGTAGGAATTTTTTTGAAATTACTACGTTCCCCAACAAAGACATTCGTTGCTAAGAATGGATCCTTTCTAGAGAAGGAGTTTCTCTCGAAAGAAGTGAGTGGGAGGAAAGTAGAACTTGACGAAGTAACTGTACCTGCTCCCTTATTGGAAAGTAGTTCATCACAAAAATCTGTTCCTGTGACTCCTACACCAATTAGTGAGGAAGCTAATGATGATGATCATGTAACTTCAGATCAAGTTACTACCGAACCTCGTAGGTCAACCAGAGTAAGATCCGCACCAGAGTGGTACGGTAATCCTGTTTTGGAGGTCATGTTACGAACCTACGAACTATGAGGAAGCGATGATGAGCCCAAATTCCATGAAATGGCTTGAGGCCATGAAATCTGAGATGGGATCCATGTATGAGAACAAAGTGTGGACTTCGGTTGACTTGCCCGATGATCGGCAAGCCATCGAGAATAAATGGATCTTCAAGAAGAAGATTGATGCTGACGACAATGTTACTGTCTACAAAGCTCGACTTGTTGCAAAAGGTTTTCGACAAGTTCAAGGAGTTGACTACGATGAGACCTTCTCACCCGTAGCTATGCTTAAGTCCGTTCGAATCATGTTAGCAATTGCTGCATTTTATGATTATGAAATTTGGCAAATGGATGTAAAGACTGCATTCCTGAATGGATTTCTGGAAGAAGAGTTGTATATGATGCAACCTGAAGGTTTTATCGATCCAAAGGATGCTAACAAAGTGTGCAAGCTCCAGCGATCCATTTATGGAATGGTGCAAGCATCTCGGAGTTGGAATAAACGTTTTGATAGTGTGATCAAAGCATATGGTTTTATACAAACTTTTGGAGAAGCCTATATTTACAAGAAAGTGAGTGGGAGCTCTGTAGCATTTCTAATATTATATGTGGATGACATATTGTTGATTGGAAATGATATAGAACTTCTGGATAGCATAAAAGGATACTTGAACAAGAGGTTTTCAATGAAAGACCTCAGTGAAGCTGCTTATATATTGGGCATCTAGATCTATAGAGATAGATCAAGACGCTTAATTGGACTTTCACAAAGCACATACCTTGATAAAGTTTTGAAAAATTTCAAAATGGATCAAGCAAAGAAAGGTTCTTTCCTGTGTTACAAGGTGTGAATTTGAGTCAGACTCAATGACCGACCACTGCAGAAGATAGAGAAAAAAATGAAAGGTGTTCCCTATGCTTTAGCCATAGGCTCTATCATGTATGCAATGTTGTGTACCAGACCTGATGTGTGCCTTGCTATCAGTTTAGCAGGGAGGTACCAAAGTAATCCATGAGTGGATCACTGGACAACGGTCAAGAACATCCCGAAATACCTTAAAAGGACTAAGGATATGTTTCTCATTTATGGAGGTGACAAAGAGATCATCGTAAATGATTACGTCGATGCAAGCTTTGACACTGATCCGGACGACTCTAAGTCACAAACCGGATACGTATTTATATTGAACGGTGGTGTTGTCAGTTGGTGCAGTTTTAAGCAAAGCGTCATGGCGGGATCTACATGTGAAGCGGAGTACATAGCTGCTTCAGAAGCAGCAAATGAAGGAGTCTAGATGAAGGAGTTCATATCCAATCTAGGTGTCATACCTAGTGCATCGGGTCCAATGAAAATCTTTTGTGACAATACTGGTGCAATTGCCTTGGCAAAGGAATCCAGATTTCACAAGAGAACCAAGCACATCAAGAGACGCTTCAATTCCGTCCGTGATCAAGTCAAGGAGGGAGACATAGAGATTTGCAAGATACATACAGATCTGAATGTTGCAGACCCGTTGACTAAGCCTCTCTCACGAGCAAAACATGATCAACACCAAGACTCCATGGGTGTTAGAATCATTACTGTGTAATCTAGATTATTGACTCTAGTGCAAGTGGGAGACAGAAGGAAATATGCCCTAGAGGCAATAATAAAGTTGTTATTTATATTTCCTTATATCATGATAAATGTTTATTATTCATGCTAGAATTGTATTAACCGGAAACTTAGTACATGTGTGAATACATAGACAAACAGAGTGTCACTAGTATGCCTCTACTTGACTAGCTCGTTGAATCAAAGATGGTTAAGTTTCCTAGCCATAGACATGAGTTGTCATTTGATTAACGGGATCACATCATTAGAACATGATGTGATTGACTTGACCCATTCCGTTAGCTTAGCACTTGATCGTTTAGTATATTGCTTTTGTTTTCTTCATGACTTATACATGTTCCTATGACTATGAGATTATGCAACTCCTGAATACTCGAGGAACACTTTGTGTGCTACCAAACGTAACAACATAACTGGGTGATTATAAAGGTGCTCTACAGGTGTCTCCGATGGTACTTGTTGAGTTGGCATAGATCGAGATTAGGATTTCTCACTTCGATTGTCGGAGGGGTATCTCTGGGCCCTCTTGGTAATGCACATCACTACAAGCCTTGGAAGCAATGTGACTAATGAGTTAGTTGCGGTATGATGCATTACGGAACGAGTAAAGAGACTTGTCGGTAATGAGATTGAACTAAGTATTGAGATACGGACGATCAAATCTCGGGCAAGTAACATACCAATGACAAAGGGAACAACACATGTTGTTATGCGGTTTGACCGATAAAGATCTTCGTAGAATATGTAGGAGCCAATATGAACATCCAGGTTCCGCTATTGGTTATTGACCGGAGACGTGTCTCGGTCATTTCTACATAGTTCTCGAACTCGTAGGGTCCACATGCTTAACGTTCGGTGACGATCGGTATTATGAGTTTATGTGTTTTGATGTACCGAAGATAGTTCGGAGTCCCGGATGTGATCACGGACATGATGAGGAGTCTCTAAATTGTCGAGACATAAAGATTGATATATTGGATGACTATATTCGGGCACCGGATGAGTTCCGGGGTTCACCGGATAATTATCGTAGTGCCAGGGGGTTATCGGAACCCCCGGGGGAACTACTGGGCCTACATGGGCCATAGGGAAGAGGGGAGGCAGCCCACAAGGGGCAGCCGCGCCCCCTCTCTGTAGGGAGTCCGAATTGGACTAGGGAGGGGGGCGCGCCCCCCTTTCCTTCTCCTCTCCCTCTCCTTCCTTCCCCCTTCCTCCTCCTAGTTAGACTAGGAAAGAGGGAATCCTACTCCTACTAGGAGGAGGACTCCTCCCCCTCCTTGGCGCGCCCCAAGGGCCGGCCGGCCTCCCCCTTTCTCCTTTATATACGGGGGCAGGGGGGCATGATGTCTACTATGCAACGTTCTTCTTGTAGACGTTGTTGGGCCTCCAAGTGCAGAGGTTTTTAGGACAGTAGCAAATTTCCCTCAAGTGGATGACCTAAGGTTTATCAATCCGTAGGAGGCGTAGGATGAAGATGGTCTCTCTCAAGCAACCATGCAACAAAATAACAAAGAGTCTCTTGTGTCCCCAACACACCCAATACAATGGTAAATTGTATAGGTGCACTAGTTCGGTGAAGAGATGGTGATACAAGTGCAATATGGATGGTAGATATAGGTCTTTGTAATATGAAAATATAAAAACAGCAAGGTAGCAAGTGATAAAAGTGAGCACAAACGGTATTGCAATGCTAGGAAACAAGGCCTAGGGTTCAAATTTCACTAGAGCAAGTTCTCTCAACAACAATAACATAATTAGATCGTATAACTATCCCTCAACATGCAACAAAGAGTCACTCGATAGTCACTAATAGCGGAGAACAAACGAAGAGATTATTGTAGGGTACGAAACCACCTCAAAGTTATTCTTTCTGATCAATCTATTCAAGAGTTGAAAGTGCAACTATCCCTGGGTGGTTTTGGTAATTCCTAACAACATATAACTCATTGAGCTAATGCTATTCCAAGATAAATATTTCAGGAAAGCTCAATGATTGGCATGGCATGGATTAGAAAGTGGACCCTTCAAAGTGCTAAGGACAAAAGATTGGCTCAAGCTCAAAGCACAAGACTCTACTTTTTCTATTTTAGTGATCCAAGATCACATTGAGTCTATAGGAAAAGCAAATACTATTAAGAAGGGATGAGGTGTTGCTTAATGAGGTTCTTGCTCAAAATTCTTAATGATATGCTCCAAAACCCTCCACGACTTTCTCACATCCACATATGTCCCAAACCAAAAGTCCAACTCGGCCCCGCCGATTATTTCTTTCTGGAGCCACCGAGTTCAGCTGACATAACCACTGCCAGAAACCGTAGTCTTTTCGGTCTCATCGAGATGGGATTGTAATCTCTCTGTTTCCCTTCGTAACTTTTCGGTCAAACCGAGATGAGTGATCGGTCCCACCGAGATTGCAATGCAAACACTCTGTTTCCTTTTCGTAACGTTTTGGTCCAACCGAGATGAGCGAATCGGTCCCACCGAGTTTGCGTGACCAACTCTCTGTTTGTCTATTACCAAAATCGGTCTCACCGAGTTTCTGTAATAGGTCTCACTGAGATTACGTTATGTCCTAACCCTAATGATATCGGTCCCACCGAGTTGACATGTCAGTCCCACCGAAATGCCTAACAGTCACATTATGAACCAAATAGGTCTGACCGAGTTCTTTTAACCGGTCCCACCGAGTTTGGTGATTTGTGTGTAATGGTTAGATTTTGTGTGGAGGCTATATATACCCCTCCATCCACTCTTCATTCGTAAAGAGAGCCATCAGAACATGCCTACACTTCCAACACGTATTTTCTAAGAGAG
Source organism: Aegilops longissima (assembly GCA_021605205.1). Classification (NCBI taxonomy): domain Eukaryota; kingdom Viridiplantae; phylum Streptophyta; class Magnoliopsida; order Poales; family Poaceae; genus Aegilops; species Aegilops longissima. Next base: position 311,330,031 of record CM038680.1, read on the forward strand.
AACCACCTACACTTGTGTTGAGGTCAAGATATTCCATTACAACCACATAAATCTTGATCTCTAGCCTTCATATGCAATTGTTTTACATTCCGCTCCTATACTCTTAGAATTGCATGTGTAGGTTGATTTCTTGACTTGTGCTAAGTTGCTAAAATCTGCCAAGAACTAAAATTGGGAAAAGGCTAGATTTTTATTTGGTCAATTAGTCTAATCACCCCCTTCTAGACATACTTTCGATCCTACAAGTGGTATCAGTGCTTTGGTCTACAATTGCTTTGATTTCCATAGCTTTTGGTGGTCATAGCCTTGGTTTCACAACCTAGGAGAGTATGGCGTCTAGCGAGGGAAATTACCACCGTAGAGGTCCTTACTTTGATGGTACAAATTTTGCTAGTTGGAAGCATAAGATGAAAATGCATATTCTTGGACATAACCCCGCCGTTTGGGCTATTGTGTGTATTGGCTTCCAAGGTGAATTCTTCGATGGGAAAGAACCTAACCGTGAAGCTACAGCGGAAGAGTTGAAGATGCTACAATACAATGCTCAAGCTTGTGATATTCTCTTCAACGGATTGTGCCCCGAAGAATTCAACAAAATCAGCCGTCTTGAGAATTTAAAGGAAATTTGGGATACTTTGATTGATATGCACGAAGGTACCGACTCCGTCAAGGAATCCAAATTGGATGTGCTTCAAAGTCAACTTGACAAGTTCAAAATGAAGGATGGTGAAGGTGTCGCTGAAATGTATTCTAGGCTTGCTCTCATCACAAATGAGATTGCCGGCTTAGGAAGTGAAGAGATGACCGACAAATTCATCATCAAGAAGATCCTAAGAGCCTTGGATGAAAAATATGATACCGTGTGCACATTGATCCAAATGATGCCCAATTACAAAGATCTCAAACCAACAGAAGTCATTGGAAGAATTTTTGCTCATGAGATGTCACTCAAGGATAAGGAAGAGCTTCACAACAAGTCAAGTGGTGCTTACAAAGCCTCGTGTGATGCTCCCACATCATCAAGTGAGAAACAAACCTTCAATGAATAATTGAGCCTAATGGTAAAGAACTTCAACAAGTTCTACAAGAGTAGAAGCAAGGAAAGAAGTTCCAAATCAAGATCCTATAATGACAAAAGATCTTCTAGTCGTGAGCGAAATTGCTACAATTGTGGAAGACCCGAACACTACTCCAATGAGTGTACGCCCCCTACAAAAGAAGAGAAGATTCACCCAAAAGAAGAAGTAGAAGAGAAGAATCACCACCAAGAGAAAGGAAGAGTAGAGATGATCGTTATGAACGAAGATCCTCTCGGAGAAGCAAGGATTCAGAAAGGAAGGACAAGTCATCAAGGAGCTACACAAAAAGAAGACATCAAGCTCATGTTGGTGAATGGGTATCCGGCTCCGACTCCGACAATCACTCCGAAATAAGTTATCACTCCGACTCCGAATATACTCAAGATGAAGGTGTTGCCGGTCTAGCACTTGTGTCAACCAATTACTATGACATATTTGACTCACCAAATGAAGGAATTGGAAGATGCTTCATGGCCAAAGGTCCAAAGGTAACACATCCCGAGTATGTTGATTTCAATAGTGATGAAGATGATTTGCTAGGTGATGATGATTTACTTGTTGACAACTCTAGTGATGAAAACTATAATGAAGCATCAATTAATCATGCTAATCAAGATATACCGAATGACGACGATAAGAAGGAGATTGAGCGTCTAACTAAAGAACTAAACACTTTTAAGTTAGCTCATGAAACTACCTTGGAAGATCATTGAGAACTTTTAAAGACTCATGATAAGCTAAGCTTTGAAAAGCTCAACCTTGAGCAAGAACATGAGTTTTTGAAGGCAATCAATGATGATCTTCGCAAGAAAAGTTCTTCTTACATTGCCAAACGTTTACTCTTGTCTACTTACATGCCAAAAGTTAAATCTAGCAACAAGAACAAGAAAGATGCTTCATCTAGTAGTAACAACAATCATGCTAAATCCAATGTTGTTGCTTCTAGTAGTTCTCTTGATTCCACTAATGATTATCTTAGCCAAGTTACACTTGAGCAAGAAAATAGCTTATTGAAGGGAATTATAGAGAAAGGTGTTTACAAGAGCCTTGCCGGAAGTAAGCAATTTGAGGAAGTTGTACGCAAGCGAGGAAGACATCGGAAGAATCAAGGTGTTGGTTTTGAACGAAAGTTCAATGCCAATGGAGTTCAGTGGGAAGAAGATCAATACCCCAATACGAAGTTTGTTCCTCAACAAGAGAAGCATGATCCTACTTTCAAAGGGACACAAGCTCAAGATGATCTTCCACCACAAGACCACAAGCAAAAAGGCAAGGACAAGCTTCAAGAGGAAATTGATGCATTTGAAGAAGCACCTAAGGGCTTGGTCAAGTGGGTTCCCAAGACTACATAAAGTTCTACTTCATCAAGTACAACTACAACTCCAAGGATTCCCATCAAGATGGTGTGGATCCAGAAGAAGAAGAACTAGAAAGTTCTTGAGGGTGACTCCGCCAACATACTTCACTCTTATCATTTTGGCAAGGACAAGTGCAAACAACTTCCATATCTTGCACTAGTTCAAGGAGTCACAAACCCTCTTGTTGGTAAGACAAGGCACAAGGTAACCTAATGCTTTCATGGACATCATCTTGTGTATGCATCACTCTATGTCTATGGATATCCTTGTTTGTTCCTTGTGGGACTAACCCGTGTAGGTATTGAAAGTGCAACTCACTCCAAAGGATTGCTCCAAATGATCTACATCAACATTGAGCATCTACATCTTCAACACCTACATGAAGTCATCATCGACAAAACCCAAGGTTAGTTCATCCCTCTTAGGGGGGATATCACATCTAGGGGGAGCTTTACTCTAATCAATTGAGCTAAAGCAACTATAATAGTGTGAACACAACAATGCTTTATGTAAAAGTGGTAATCCCACTTGTGCTTAAACGGTGAGTATGACCTATGATCAAATGTTCTCATTTGACTCCTAAGTCAATATACTCATATATAGATGACATAGTCATCGCCAAATTGCTTGATAGATGCTAGAGTGTTTGTGCATGCTTTGTCACATATTTCATTTGACCATTTTAATTGTGTGAGCATGTTGAATGCATATTTTACTCATTCAAGGACATCCATTTGTTGTTTTGATTGTTTGTCTCTTTCTCTTTTGCCAAATGGATGGACAAGAATGCCTAAGAACTCCCTCTAGCTATCTATGATTTCCTCGTCTCAAACTCTATTCATGCTACATCACAAAGTTTTATCAAGTCAGATTCGAACCACTCTGTGTGAGGAGCACTCGGAGTTCCCTATTCGTCATAGACTTAAACCTCCAAAACCTCTTTGTGCATCTCGGTCTGACTGATTCATTCCTTTCGGTCCTACCGAGTCACTAAGTTGATCTAGGTTTTTCAATCTCGGTGCAACCGATTAGAACCTTTCGGTCACACCGAGTTGCAATAGCTGCTTGTAGTTTTGCATCTCGGTGCCACCGAGTCGTTCCACTCGGTCACACCGACAGGGTCAGGTTATATATACCGACGGGCCAAATTTTGGAAAATTTTCTGAACCTCCTCGCCCGGGCGTAACCTGCTCTGCCTCTTCAGGTTTTCGGATCATCCTCTCGTCGCCAGCGACCTCCCTCTGCTGGTCTCCGCTGCTGTGAATGGTAGTCTACTCCGCTGTTGCCGCCGTAGCAAGTTCGCCGCCGAACTAGGGTATGAACTTAAACTTTGTGCTAATCCTTAACTCTGATTCTTAGCACATTGCTTTGCCATGATTCTTGCCACGATTGAAATCATCCTGTCTAGCTTAAAACGTCCGTAGATTAGTTTTGATTTGAAAATTTAGGTTAGGTCTCCATGAATTCATCTCGGACCGACCGAGTTGTAGAAATCGGTCTCACCGATTTGGCTTAGGCCAGAGCACATGCATTTTTGGTCTGACCGAAAAATGCAAATCGGTGTGACCGAGTTCGATTCTTTGTGAAACCCTAGCAGGTCAAGATTACTAAAGCGTGACTCGGTCGACCGAGTTCACTAGTTTAGGTTCAAAAGCTGCTTTGGTATCACCGAGTTTACAAATCGGTAGATCCGAAATGCTTTCTGTGAAGAACTAAAACTAAGTTTTTAAATCATCTATTTTGCAAAACTCCTGTACTTTGTGATGCTCATCTTCTCTACCTCATCTATAACCCATTCACAGGGTCGGCTAACTGCTTACCAGCAAGATGTCTGACCAGAGTGACAGCCAGAACAAGTCTGAACAGCCGGTGCAGTTGAGTGAGGGTTCAGATCCCTCTAGCAGCTATGATGAGGGCAGCAGGAGCACACCAAGCAACCTGCCAAAGGCTGCTACCAGGACAAGGAAGAAAAGAACTTCTGACTCTAAGGATGAAGACTATGTGGCATTTGAAGATGAAGCCACTTCAAAGAAAAAGGTGCTGAAGAAAGAGTATGGCACAACTGCTGCAACAAAGCCTGGTCTGAAAACAAAGATGCCAGCAAGAAGACATCCCATGTCTAAGCCAAGAAAAGTTGCCATAGGTGAAACTATGAAGTTCACCATTGAATCTGAAGAAGAAGCAACTAGTGAGGATAAGAAGAAGAAGAGGGCCAGAACCACTACTGCCAGAGTTCTTGGCAAGCCCTCAATGAGGAAAGATTCTGAAGAGGAAGAGGAAGAGGATGCTGCACCAACACCCAAAGCTCAAAAGCTTATGGGGGATGCAATCAAATCAGGGGCTGCTCCAACTAAGCCCAAATCTGCTCCCAAGGCTGCTGCTCCAGCTCCAAAGCCTAAACCCAAGAGAAGCACTAGGAACATCCCTACTGAAGATAAGAACAAGGCCCAAGTGCCTGAAGCTGCTGAAGAAGAAGAAGATGACTCTGTTGTATTGAGGAAGTTGAAACCCAAGATCCCTGGCCACACTGATGCACGCCCAGTTGCAGAGAACATGAAAATCAGGAAGGATGCAAGATTGAGACTATGGAGATAGTCTGATCCATATGCTATCAGGAGAAGGACTACTATGGACTACAGGTTTCACACTAAGGAACAACAGGACTTCTATGAGACAGTTCTGCTTGATAAGAAACCCATTGTGTGTGACATGAGATGGGTTGACTGGGAGTTCATCAAGGAAAATGAGGATCACTTCCCTGGTGTGCTTGATAGCTTCAACAGATGTGGAGTTGATACTTTTGTTGCCCAGAAGCTCACCAAGTGGAATGATGAGCTCATCATGCAGTTTTACTCCACTACCCACTTCTATCCAGATGGAAGGATAGTATGGATGTATGAAGGTACTAGGTACTAGTCTATAGTTGAGGAATGGGCCAAGCTTATCAATGCTCCTTAAGAACATGAGGATGACTTGGATATCTATGCAGAGAAGAAGAAAGACCACAACACTATGGACAACATGTACAAAGAGATCCCAGATGCTGCTTTGGATACACATAAATTTGGATCTGTTCACTACTTGTTATCTGGTCTGCCAACTATCAACTGGATTCTGAGGCACACAGTGCTATCCAAGTCAGGTGATCACAAGATGATCAGAGGACATGCCATCAACTTGCTCCATATATTTGATGTCCCTCAAAAATTCAAAGTCATGAGCCTGATTGTGGAAACAATCAAGAGGACAACAGCTGGTCAGAAGAGAAGTTGTGGATATGCCCCACAAATTCAGGAGCTCATGAACTCAAAGATGGGCAAAGGCAAATACATTTTGGATAAGGAGCACCTACCCATCTACCCTGAATTTGAAGATAACACAGTGGTGATGAATGAGAATGAACCATCTTCAGCTCAAGCACATGAGAAGAGAGAGAAGGCTAAGCAGAGAAGGCTGCAAAGATGCCAACAGTAGAGGAGGCATCTCAGGTATTCTTGAAGAGCAAGCAAGACCGGCTTGGATATCTGATCCAATCCACCCTGAGGATTGAGAAGGGCTTGGCCACCCTGACCAAGAACCAGGAGAGTCTGGAGAGGATCATTGAGACAAAATTCTATGACCTTGATGTCAAGGTGACAGAGATCCAAACTGCAGTTGAGCAACTTCAGGAGGAAGCTGAGGAGAAGAAGGGCAAGTCTACCACATATGCTTTTGCCAGAGTGCCTAGAGGACAGAGATCTGCTGCAGTGCCAGTGACAGACACTAGAGCAACAGCATCCGCACCACCAGCAACAGCTCTAGTTCCACCTCCAGCAGCTACTCCACCAGCTCCAGCTACTTCATCCGAAGCCTTCGTCCTTGGAGTTCTCTCAACACCACCTCCCGAAGATCAAGCCTGAGAGTCGTTTAGCACTATGCATTTTTGAACTTTTTGGTAACTTATTGCCAAAGGGGGAGAAAAGTGTATAGATCATAGGCTTCGAGAGAGAGTGTGTTGCTTTTTTATCTCTCTTGCTATTTTGGTTGAAACTTTTTATTGTGCGCTTGTGTGAGATACTACTTTATGTCCTTGTGAGATACTTGGTTGATCATGTGTTTGATCATATGCTACCCTTAATGCTTGTTGGATGATACTATCTTATGATCATTCACTTTGCTTGGTGATGAGTGCATGCTTTAATTTCTACCATTTTGAGCGCTCCACCAAGATGTATGTGACATGGAAGAGTAACCCATGATCCTCATCGATTGTGCATTTTCATTCAAAAGCAAATTTAAATAATGCACAAATTTAGGGGGAGCTCTTTCTTATCACACACTTCTCAAAGCGACGATGTTTTTCAATCTTATTTATCATTTGTCGAAGCTTTGATCTATATGTTGTCATCAATTACCAAAAAGGGGGAGATTGAAAGTGCAACTATCCCTGGGTGGTTTTGGTAATTCCTAACAACATACAACTCATTGAGCTAATGCTATTCCAAGATAAATATTTCAGGAAAGCTCAATGATTGGCATGGCATGGATTAGAAAGTGGACCCTTCAAAATGCTAAGGACAAAAGATTGGCTCAAGCTCAAAGCACAAGCCTCTACTTTTTCTGTTTTAGTGATCCAAGATCACATTGAGTCTATAGGAAAAGCCAATACTATTAAGAAGGGATGAGGTGTTGCTTAATGAGGTTCTTGCTCAAAATGCTTAGTGATATGCTCCAAAACCCTCCACTACTTCCTCACATCCACATATGTCCCAAACCAAAAGTCCAACTCGGCCCCACCGATTCTTTCTTTCCGGAGCCACCGAGTTCAGCTGACATAGCCACTGCCAGAAACCCTAGTCTTTTTGGTATCACCGATAGGGATCTCGGTCGCACCGAGATGGGATTGTAATCTCTCTGTTTCCCTTCGTAACGTTTCGGTCAAACCGAGATGAGCGACCGGTCCCACCGAGATTGCAATGCAAACACTCTGCTTCCTTTTCGTAACGTTTCGGTCCAACCGAGATGAGCGAATCGGTCCCACCGAGTTTGCCTGACCAACTATCTGTTTGTCTGTTACCAAAATCGGTCTCACCGAGTTTGTGTAATCGGTCTCACCGAGATTACGTTATGCCCTAACCCTAATGATATCGGTCCCATCGAGTTGACACGTCAGTCCCACCGAAATGCCTAACGGTCACATTATGAACCAAATCGGTCTGACCGAGTTCTTTGAATCGGTCCCACCGAGTTTGGTGATCTGTGTGTAACAGTTAGAACTTGTGTGGAGGCTATATATACCCCTCCACCCACTCTTCATTCGTAAAGAGAGCCATCAGAACATGCCTACACTTCCAACACATATTTTCTGAGAGAGAACCACCTACACTTGTGTTGAGGTCAAGATATTCCATTCCAACCACATAAATCTTGATCTCTAGCCTTCCCCAAGTTGCTTTCCACTCAAATCTTCTTTCCACCAAATCCAATCCTATGAGAGAGAGTTGAGTGTTGGGGAGAATATCATTTGAAGCACAAGAGCAAGGAGTTAATCATCAACACACCATTTGTTACTTCTTGGAGAGTGGTGTCTCCTAGATTGGCTAGGTGTCACTTGGGAGCCTCCGTCAAGATTGTGGAGTTGAACCAAGGAGTTTGTAAGGGCAAGGAGATCGCCTACTTCGTGAAGATCTACCCTAGTGAGGCAAGTCCTTCATGGGCAACGGACATGGTGGGATAGACAAGGTTGCTTCTTCGTGGACCCTTCGTGGGTGGAGCCCTCCGTGGACTCGCGCAACCGTTACCCTTCGTGGGTTGAAGTCTCCATCAACGTGGATGTACGATAGCACCACCCATCGGAACCACGGATAAAAAATCTCCGTGTCAACATTGCGCTTGCTCCCTCAAACTTCTCCCTTTGCCTTCATATGCAATTGTTTTACATTCTGCTGCTATACTCTTAGAATTGCATGTGTAGGTTGATTGCTTGACTTGTGCTAAGTTGCTAAAATCTGCCAAGAACTAAAATTGGGAAAAGACTAGATTATTATTTGGTCAAGTAGTCTAATCACCCCCCCTCTAGACATACTTCCGATCCTACAAGAGTCCGTAGTAAAATAACACAAAGCTATTCTTTCCGTTCGATCTATCATAGAGTTCGTACTAGAATGACACCTTAAGACACAAGTCAACCAAAACCCTAATGTCACCTAGATACTCCAATGTCACCTCAAGTATCCGTGGGTATGATTATACGATATGCATCAAACAATCTCATATTCATCTATTCAACCAACACATATAACTTCAAAGAGTGCCCCCAAGTTTCTACCGGAGAGTCAAGACGAAAACGTGTGCCAACCCCTATGCATAAGTTCACGAGCGGAACCCGCAATTTGATCACCAAAACATACATCAAGTGGATCACATGAATATCCCATTGTCACCACAGATAAGCACGGCAAGACATACATCAAGTGTTCTCAAATCCTTAAAGACTCAATCCAATAAGATAACTTCAAAGGGAAAACTCAATCCATCACAAGAGAGTAGAGGGGGGAAGAAACATCATAAGATCCAACTATAATAGCAAAGCTCGTGGTACATCAAGATCGTACCACCTCAAGAACACGAGAGAGAGAGAGAGAGAGAGAGAGAGAGAGAGATCAAACACATAGCTATTGGTACATACCCTCAGCCCCGAGGGTGAACTACTCCCTCCTCATCATGGAGAGCGCCGGGATGATGAAGATGGCCACCGGTGAGGGTTCCCCCTCGGCAGGTGCCAAACAGGTCTGATTGGTTTTTGGTAGCTACAGAGGCTTGCGGCGGCGGAACTCCCGATCTATTCTGTTCTCCGATGTTTTTAGGGTATACAGACATATATAGGCGAAAGAAGTCGGTCAGGGGAGCCACGAGGGGCCCATGAGGGTGGGGGCGCGCCCAGGGGGGGGGGGCAGGCGCGCCTCCCTGCCTAGTGGCCACCTCGAAGCTTCCTTGACTTCAACTCCATGTCTCCTGGATCATGTTCGTTCCAAAAATCACGCTCCCGAAGGTTTCATTTCGTTTGGACTCCGTTTGATATTCCTTTTCTGCGAAACACTGAAACAAGGAAAAACAGAAACTGGCACTGGGTTAATAGGTTAGTCGCAAAAAAAATATATAAAAGTGTACAATAAAGCCCATAAACATCCAAAACATATAATATAATAGCATGGAACAATAAAAAATTATAGATACATTGGAGACGTATCAGCATCCCCAAGCTTAATTCCTGCTCGTCCTCGAGTAGATAAATGATAAAAACAGAATTTTGATGTGGAATGCTACCTAACATATTTATCAATGTAATCTTCTTTATTGTGGCAAGAATATTCAGATCCATAAGATTCAAGACAAAAGTTTAATATTGACATCAAAATAATAATACTTCAAGCATACTAACTAAGCAATCATGTCTTCTCAAAATAGCATGGCCAAAGAAAGTTCATCCCTACAAAATCATATAGTTTGGTCATGCTCCATTTTCATCACACAAGAATGCTCTCATCATGCACAACCCCGATGACAAGCCAAGCAATTGTTTCATACTTTAGTAATCTCAAACTTTTTCAACCTTCACGCAATACATGAGCATGAGCCATGGATATAGCACTATGGGTGGAATAGAATATGATATTGGGGATTGTGTGGAGAAGATAAAAAAGGAGAAAGTTTCACATTGATGCGACTAATCAACGGGCTAAAGAGATTCCCATCAATTGATGTCAATGCAAGGAGTAGGGATTGCCATGCAACGGATGCACTAGAGCTACAAATGTATGAAAGCTCAACAAAAGAAACTAAGTGGGTGTGCATCCAACTTGCTTGCTCATGAAGACCTAGGGCATTTGAGGAAGCCCATTGTTGGAATATACAAGCCAAGTTCTATAATAAAAAATTCCCACTAGTATATGAAAGTGACAAAACAAGAGACTCTCTATCATGAAGATCATGGTGTTACTTTGAAGCACAAGTGTGGAAAAAGGATAGTAGCATTGTCCCTTCTTTTTTTTGGCCTTTCTCTTTTTTTGGCCTTTATTTTTTTATTCTTTTTTATTGGGACAACGCTCTATGAATGATGATCATCGCACTTCTATTTATTTACAACTCAATGATTACAACTCGATACTAGAGCAAAGTATGACTCTATATGAATGTCTCCGGCGGTGTACCGGGATGGGCGATGAATCAAGAGTGACATGTATGAATAATATGCATGGTGGCTTTGCCCCAAATACGAGGTCAACTACATGATCATGCAAGGCAATATGACAATGATGAAACGTGTCATAATAAACGGAATGGTGGAAAGTTGCATGGCAATATATCTCGGAATGGCTATGGAAATGCCATAATAGGTAGGTATGGTGACTGTTTTGAGGAAGATATAAGGAGGTTTATGTGTGATAGAGCGTATCATATCACAGGGTTTGGATGCATCGGCGAAGTTTGCACCAACTCTCAAGGTGAGAAAGGGCAATGCACGGTACCGAAGAGGCTAGCAATGGTGGAAGGTTGAGAGTGCGTATAATCCATGGACTCAACACTAGTCATAAAGAACTCACATACTTATTGCAAAAATCTACAAGTCATCAAAAACCAAGCACTACACGCATGCTCCTAGGGGATAGATTGGTAGGAAAAGACCATCGCCGCCTCGACCGCCACTCATAAGGATGACAATCAAAGAACACCTCATGTTTCAAATTTGTTACATAACGTTTACCATACGTGCATGCTACGGGACTTGGAAACTTCGACACAAGTATTTATCAAATTCACAACTACTCAACTAGCACAACTTTAATATTACCACCTTTATATCTCAAAACAAATCAAGTATCAAACTTCTCTTAGTATTCAATGCACTTATATGAAAGTTTTTATTATACCCAACTTGGATGCCCATCATATTAGGACTAAATTCATAACCAAAGCAAATTACCATGCTGTTTAGGACTCTCAAAATAATATAAGTGAAGCATGATAGTTCATCTATTTCTTCAAAATAAAACCACCGCCGTGCTCTAAAAGATATAAGTGAAGCACTAGAGCAAACAAAAAACTACTCCGAAAGATATAAGTGAAGATCAATGAGTAGTCGAATAATTATGCAACTATGTGAAGACTCTCTAACATTTAAGAATTTCAGATCTTGGTATTTTATTCAAACAGCAAGCAAAACAAAATAAAATGATGCTCCAAGCAAAACACATATCATGTGGTGAATAAAAATATAGCTCCAAGTAAAGTTACCGATGAACGAAGACGAAAGAGGGGATGCCTTCCGGGGAATCCCCAAGCTTAGGCTCTTGGTTGTCCTTGAATATTGCCTTGGGTTGCCTTGGGCATCCCCAAGCTTAGGCTCTTGCCACTCCTTATTCCATAGTCCATCGAATCTTTACCCAAAACTTGAAAACTTCACAACACAAAACTTAACAGAAAACTCGCAAGCTCCGTTAGCGAAATAAAACAAAATACTACTTCAAAGTACTGTATTGAACTCATTATTTATTTATATTGGCGTTATACCTACTGTATTCCAACTTCTCTATGGTTTATAAGCTCTTTTACTAGCCATAGATTTATCAAAATAAGCAAACATCACATAGAAACAGAATCTGTCAAAAACATAACAGTTGTAGTAATCTGTATCATTCGAATACTTATGTAACTCCAAAAATTCTGAAATAAATTGGTGGACCTGAGGAATTTGTGTAGTAATCATCTGCAAAAAAATCAACTAAATATCACTCTCCAGTAAAAAGTTTTAGCTAATCTCGTGAGCGGTAAAGTTTCTGTTTTTTTACAGCAACATCATAAAGAGTTCACCCAAGTCTTCCCAAAAGTTCTACTTGGCACAAACACTAATTAAAACATAAAACCACATCTAAACAGAAGCTAGATGGATTATTTATTACTAAACAGAACCAAAAAGAAAGAAACAAAAATAAAATTGGGTTGCCTCCCAACAAGCGCTAACGTTTAACGCCCCTAGCTAGGCATGATGATTTCAATGATGCTCACAAAAAAAAGATAAGAATTGAAACATAAAGAGAGCATCATGAATAATATGACTAGCACATTTAAGTCTAACCCACTTCCTATGCATAGGGATTTTGTGAGCAAACAACTTATGGGAACAATAATCAACTAGCATAGGAAGACAAAACAAGCATAACTTTAAAAATTTAAGCACATAGAGAGGAAACTTGATATTATTGCAATTCTTTCGGATCACGGGTTCCGGCAAAACCCTTAAGGTTCGAACTCTAGGGTGCGCGCGAAGGTTTCCTCCCTACCGATCTCTGCTCTAGCTCTCTAGATCTCGCGGACGAACTCGACGAACTCGCAACACAGAAAGACACGAGATTTATACAGGTTCGGGCCACCGTTGTGGTGTAATACCCTACTCTAGTGTGTGGTGGTGGATTGCCTCTTGGGATGATGATGGATAGTACAAGGGGAAGAACAACCTCCTGAGGTTGAGGTGTTCTTGTGTTTGGTGTGTGGCCAGGGGTTGGCTCTAGATCTGACCAGATGCCTCTACTGCGGTGGCTAGCTTTACTTATATAGGCCCTGGTCCTCTTCCCGAATATTGAGCAGGAAGGGAGCCAACAACGGCCAATTTGAAAGGGGACAACTAGTACAACTTATCCTGACAAAAGTAGTCTTCGCCTGCGAAAGGCTCTGGTGGTGACGCCATCTTGGGCTCCATGGTGACCTCCATCTTGCCGTCCTGCTGGTCTTCGGTCTCGTTGCATCGATATGGAAACCTTTGCTTGATGCCTCCGTACTCCGGGCTTGCGCCTGCCTCCTTAGCACCAAAGAGGAAACAAGGACGCTGCACACGCTGGCGCCCGTCTAGCGCCCGCCTGGTGTCGATCGTCATGGCCCACGTCACGGAGCCCTCGCGAGGTTTGCCTTGCCTTGATCTCTCCGCCCCTCGTGAGCCTGCCAAGCATGGCCGCTCCTAAGGAGGTCTTGCGTCGTCCGCCCCACAAGGCTTGGCCCCTCGCGAGGGTCTTGAATGCCTTGTCGATGACGATGGGCCGTACGGCTTGCTAGAATAGCCACGCCGTGGGCCGCAGGCAGGCAAGCCTGGGGACCCCCGTTCCTAGAACGCCGAGCAGTAGCCCCCGGGCCTAAGGCACACTCGGGCTTGGCTTCTAGGCGAAGCCAAAGGTCAAGCGCGGAGCGCCGCGAGCCCCAAAAGCCTGCGGCCTCGGTTGACACGTGGCGGTTGATTGGAAGTGGGCGTCTCCGCTTCCCCACGCTGCCTCGACAACTGCTCGATTTGACAAGTCCCTGCGACATGCAAGGAAAACCATCATTACCTGTGATCGTGGGGGCGCTGGTTGGCCTTCCCCTATTATAAATGAGGGAGGGGGCGGAGCCCCCGTCGCCCATCTCTTCCTTGCTCGCTTGCTTCTTCCTCCTTGCTCCACTGCTAGCAACAACTTTAATGCCGCTGATCCGGAGATTCTCAGCTAACGAGAAGGGAAAGATTCCCCTCGACGCGCCGGCACTGCTTCCGCCAAAGAAGAGGTCAGTTCACCACCGTGATGCTGCGGCATTGCAGGTGGTTACGAGGCCTTGGTACGAGCGGCCTCCTCCTAGGTACCCGCTGCCCTTGTACGCCCAAGCCGGGGGCTCGGGAGGAAGGAGCAACGAGTGTTGGCGCGCGCACCGCGGCCAAGGTCGACGCGTTGCGGCGACATGCGCCGTCGCTCCTGCAGTCCATGCCGCGGACTCATCATGCGAGCTCGTGCTGTGGGCGGCGATGCCCCCAAGTTCCTGGATCCGCTTCCCACGCTTCTTCTCCGATGTGATGCCGCCGAGGGGGTCTCTCGAGCTCTGGTTGCAACATGCCGACTGCGACGCTCCGGCGACCGGAGCAAAGGTTGAAGCATTCTCCACTGGCAAGATCTTCATGACAAGCGACTGGGGCGAGGTCGCGCGGGTTTGCCGCACGGAGGGCGCCCTCGCGATCCACTTCGAGTACGACGGCGCCTCCACGCTATTCTTGAAGGCCTTGAACGCGGAGGGTCGCCGCTTGGAGTGCTGCCCCGAAGGGGAGCGCCAAGATGAGGCGCGCCCCGCTCGCGGCTGCTCCAGCAGCAGTGACTCTTGGGAGTCCAGCGGCTCTACTGAGCTCTATGAGACTCCGGAGACGAGCGACGACAGCTACGTGCCCCCGAGCTCACGCCGTGCTCGGAGCAGGGCTGCAACGTCTGGCCGCCGTTGTCGCTGATCTGGATGAGGTTGGCGCCGGCCTCCCGTGGCCCACTGTTGATGACGGCGTCAGCCGCGGGAGGGCGTAGATAGGATTCTACTAGGTTCTCGTCTTTTGTTCCCTGCGAGGAATCAAGAAATGCCCCACGGGGGCTTGTAAGGATCTGTAATGTCTTTTTGTGTATATCTTCCTTATTATGAAAATCTGCGAATGCATGTCCTGTTAAGGCTCGGTCTCCCCTTTCCAACCTCGCGAGAGCTTGTTGCTCTCTGTTGACAGTCCCGGTCCCAGTGCAGGCTGCACTGCCGCCATTGGTATGCTGTGTCGCATGCCGTGGTCAAGGCCAGGAGGTGAGCGACCCGAGGTCCAGTAAGAGCCCCTGAGGCGCGATGCTCAGGAGGTCCCCTTTAGCGCTCAAGGAGCCATGGTAAGGCAAGAAAGGGGGGCGACGTGGCCGCAACAGGGCTGCGGCGAGCGTGATCCTTAGGTCCCAGCGAATAGCTGATCTGAGCGCGAGACTTATCCCAATAATTTGGGGCCGAGTCCTCTTGATGAGCCAAGCCTGTGCGCAGACTCCCGCATCGTAGCTAGATTAGGCTCGTACGAGTCTCCCTCTTCCTGTGTTCTCCTCAGTGCTCTACGTCCTCAGGTCCCGGCCCTCGAGCGAGCTCAGCCGCCACTGGTATGCCAGGTCGTGATGCCATGGTCAAGGCCAGGCGGTGAGGGCTGGAGAGCCAGTAAGAGCTCCTGAGTCGCGATGCTCACACTAAAAAAACACTTCCGTGATGATACGTGTTTGTCACAGTAGGTCGCGTTTTCTGTCATGCATGTACATCCATGACGATTTTATGACAGAATCAAGATAGTCATACCTGTGTCTGTCGTAGAAGTGTTCCATGACATTACCAAAATTATCATCACAGAAGTGTCCACTTCCATGACGATAAATCCCGCGTCACAGAAGTGCTTTCGTCAAGGGTGACTAACACATGGCATGCACCGTAACGGAACGCCGTTAAGCTATCGGGTCAGTTTTTGGATCCGATAACCCGTTAACAGCCCCGACCAATGGGGATTTTCCGCATGTAAAATCATCATTGGCTGGAGGAAACACGCGTCGGCTCATCGTTGGGACAGATGTCATCCACTCATTGGACATAAGGCTCCTATGATACGTTGACACATGGCACGGCCCAACAGAGGCCCATTCCTGTGAAAAGGCCGGCCCGTTTGACTTGGTCAAAAGGTGGCGGGCCGGCCCATGTAAAGCATGTTAATGGCCTGTTCGCATATAGCCCATTTATAGCCCGCTAACCCAAGGCCCATTACGCCCTATCCGAATAAGGCCCAGTAGCGTCATCTGGGCCACCCAATATGATTCCAGCCAGTTTTCGCCGCCCATGTATGGCCCATGACGCGTCTTCGCCCATATGAGGCCCTATATAACTCTTGGCCTATTAACGACCCGTGGTGAAACTGGCCCGTAATGAACAAAGGTATCACTTTACACCCATTAACGCCCGTGGTGGCGGCCCGTAATGAACGGTGTATCACTTTATACCCATTAACGGCCCGTTATTCCTTTGGGCCGTTTCAGCCCATGTTATCTTCGGCCTTCTCGAGCCCATTTATTCTTGGGCTCATTTCAAAGATTCGTTTACTTACGGCCCGTTCGTCATTTTACGCTTGTGGGCCAAATTCAGCCCGTGGTTACAGTCATCCCATTTGTGGTCCGTTAATACGTTGGGCCGTTTTCATAGTGTCATCAAATACGGCCTATTAACGATGGCCCGTTATGGTCGGCCCATGAATGGACGATTCCAACTCTAGCCCGTTTACAGCCATAATGCGGCCTGTTATTGGCCCATGTTTGGCCAATCGATCATACTGCCTGTATAAGGCCCATTGATGGTACGGCCCGTAGAAGGCCCATTGTTTCTATGGCCCGTAGAAGGCCCACTGTTTCTATGGCCCGTAGAAGGCCCACTGTTTCTACAGCCCGTAGGAGGCCCAGTGTCACTACGGTAAATATTAGCCCATGGTTATTTTGGCCTAGTTTAAAAAATAGGTTATTGCAGCCACTAGCAAACCACAGAAAAAGAACTGCAATGACTACAAGCAAACAAATAAACAAGAAAACAAGGAAATAAATAAGCAAGCAACTTACGCTAGGCTATCACGGCTATCACACATATTACATCCACTGGGCATCAAAGTTCGCCACCAGTGCAAATAAACGCGTCGACAAAAGAATATACAAAGCGAGAGCACTTCGAAGGCACTAGGCACGGCAGGTCGGGCCCCCAAACAGTGAAGAAGCTGAGTAGACCTCGGTTGTGTCAACGATAGATGCATCAACACTAGATTTAAGGCATGATGGTGCGACGACAGTCCTCGACATCTTCATTGCATCTTTGACTTCAAGCCGAGCTGAGATGAAGCAAGCCTTTCCGCTTTAAGTTGAGATCAAGAAGTCAAAGCTGATTGAGGCAGCGATCGCACAGAGGTTGTCTCACACCTGCTTGGCGAGTAGCTTCAACTCACTTGTCTTCATCAAGACAGACCTTGGGGTCATCTCGCTGTCCTCAAGATGGTTTGGCTCACTATCTTCCCTAAAGTTCTGCCTGGCGTAAGAGATACGAGTCTGAAAGAGAAAGAAGGAGACACGTAACAGGTTTCACAATTATATAAGCAAATAAATGGATCTGTTCTGCGTAAGGAACATGTTTTTACAACTACAATTTGAAACTTGTAGTTATTGCAAACATCCAATCAGATGTAAACAGCAAAGCAAACAGCAGCGGAGGAAATGATGCCTATCCAAATCTATACTAGAACAAAGTTTGAAGGCTTGAGAAGGATGAACTTACATTACATGTTAACACGGGCTGGACAAAGCCCTTCTCCATGTTGATGGAAGGATAATTGAATAAATTCCCCAAAAAAAATTCTTTATAAGCGTTGCCATTATTCTACATTTTGCAAAGATTAAATATAGATCAAATAATATTGGAAGAAGCAGAGGATAATGAAGCTCAGTGTGCATCGATGATACATAATCAAATAGCAATTAATTAAGTACAGCGTTACAAGGCAAAAAGGAGAGAGGTAATGACAAGAGCAATGCAGAGCCCATTATTGTTTTGAGATCGTATGATCCTTTGAGCAAGGAGATTCATCTGAAATTAGTTTTCATACAAGAGAGAAGGTAAGGCACAAGCAAAAATTTAGGAGTTCAAATTTTGAATTGATGTCATAGATAAGTACTGACACTGGGCTCCCAGCAGTTCTAATAGGGTTTGGCCACCGGAGTAGGGGTAAAGTGTGGTGCAGTTGGGCATGTGTTTTACGTGGCTGCTGATCTATCTGATTTAACAGGTATCACTACCTTTTCCAAATACCTAGTTTGTACTCCTTGAGGATCTGCACTCACCCTCTTCCCTTTGGACATCTATTACGAAGAACAACATTTGTTGGAAAAACATAGTGTGACGACACATGGAATAGGTACGTAAAATGGATAGGTATGGCATATACTCATATATGATGCTTAAACTAAGCGAGATGGTGTAACAAAGTAGAAGTAATGCAAGAGGTCGATGCAAAATATAAAGTACCAATACAACTTTGCAAAGTTAGAGCAAGCACCTTGATGGGTGAATAAGATAGGCCATCCTCCACCATGCCAAGTTTGTTAGCCGGTGGATCGTTCGCAATATTCCTCTCGTCGCCCATTCTCATATTCATTTTGATAATGTTCAATATCGACATGCATGAAAACATAAAAACAAGTGAGATTTTCTTTGTAATGCGTATGATCCTAATCCAATATCGCCTCCTGTAAACCCCTTTGTGCTATCTACGCAATTCTTTTAAAAGATGCCATGCATGCTGTAATTTGTTATGTGCATTAATATAATGTGGCCTACTACTAAAAATATGAGAGCTCCAGAAGTGATGACACTTTGCAGATGATAGCTTCAACATATAGTAAAGAAGAACAAGTCGACCTGACCTGACAGATTCAAAATATACTAAGGGAGAACAACTCGACCTGACCAGTCGACCGCAAGAGAAGGTGCAAACTGGACAAAGCTACTTCGCAACCAACGTTTGCTTTCAACTAGCCACTACAATTTGGTACGGACAAGAAAAGTACAGTAAACCAATTACGATCTATTTTCCGGGTGAGATCAATAACTTAAGCACATATGGAAGAGTACCACCTCTCTTGCGACGCCGTGTAGGCCCATGCTGATATGTTGAGGGTGCTGCGGGTGCGATGGCTGTCGGCGGCGGGGAAGAAGACTTTAGACGGCAGACGGCCGGGTCGGGGGATATATCCTGTTGCCGTGGATGAGGCGGTCGTAGGAGCGGCAACGGCAAGGTGGACAACGACATCGATGAAGCGAGAGGAGGCGATGAAAGGATCCTGGTCTAGCGCCGTGGATGAGAGACGTCCATCTCTTGCAGTGGACGATGGGGTAAGGGTAGCGGCTCCGGCAAGGTGGAGGATGGGGTGGCGAACGGAGGAGGCTGGCCACAGTGCGGAGGTTGTCGTGCTGTCGACGGTGTATGAATGGGGAAATGGAGGGGAGGGGGGATCTCAAACTTTGGGACGCGCTTCTCTTAAATGGGGGAAAGTTACGAACTTATCCCCCGTTTAAAATTTCGGACATCGCGTCGGTTGGGGATAGGACGGTAATCTCGCATCTCCCAAATATTTGTCGGTAACTCTTTCGGGCGAGGAGAGGGTGTTTTGCCGCCCATGGTTGGCGCCCACGGTGTATGAACGAGGCTGACAGGTAGGGCGGTTGTGTCACGTCTGATGGAAGTTACACATCTGCCCCTATTTAAAATATTAGCCTACATCAATTTCGAACGAGGAGAGTTTGTTTTGCCGCCCACTGTGTATGAATGGGGAAATGGAGGAAGAGACACATGTCTTTCGGACGAGCTTGAATCAAATGTGTTTTGCCGCCCACGTTTGGCGCCCACCGTGTCTGAATGGGCTCAGAGGCCGTCATGTCACATCTGATTGGAGTTGCTAGTCGACCCCTATCGACAGCAGTGTAAATCCGGTCGATAAGGATGTCAAGTGTCAAGGGTAGACAATAATTTCCATCTCGCAAACACTTGCTTCGAGCAGCCCACAAATTATAGTGGGTGTTTAGCCGCTTCGTTCAAAACTTGGGAGAATTAGCATTCACGATTGCCCTGGGACCTGGCAAACTAAATTCAAATCCAATTTGTATTTGATTACGAATATCCACAGATAATTATACATTTTATTATTTATTTCTTCAAAACCACAACAAAGATTTATTCCACCTTTATATATGATTATGATATAGAAATGCCGTGATCTTCGAATTCAGTAGGTTGGATACACTCTGAGTCAAACAGTTATTTCATCAAATACAACATGCTCCCACGAAAAACAGTTCACCTTATGTCAATCATACAAGTACTGAGGATTACCTCGCCTAAAAAATTCGGATCATTACAACACATGGACAACATAGGGGGTCTTGCAACATAATCCATTTAGAGACATGACACAACATGCAAGTACAATAATCTAATGACAATTTCAACTGGTATCTAAAGAAGAACCGGGATTACCTTGGGCTTCAGATAGCAGAAACAACGGGACCTCCTCCGTCTTCAAATGCAAAATTCTTACTTCCTCCAATTCTTGGGTTGCTTGCATAATGCGTGCCGCTAATTTCGTAATTTCCAGCCTCAAGATAAAGATTACCTCATTCATGGCAGCCACACCATCTCTTTCTGCCTCTAGTAGAGCCTCAAGCACTATAATATATGTACTCAGACTGCTCTCCGGCGGTGTTGCCTCTGAACTGCTACCATCTGGTAACATGGATGGCGCCTTGCTTCCACAAATAGATTCGGGGTTGTACATTGTGTCCTAGTGTGAGCGGCATCTGAAAGGTTTCCACGGACATCAAGAAGAGATAGTTATCGTATGATCCAGGCAGTAAGCTTACATGGTAAACGACGGACGAATTATTGCTGAGCATGGCAAACTATATTTAAATGGTTTGAAGCAGCATCAGTCGAAAAGAAATTAAAATGGTAAGATGAAACTAGGGATGTAAGTGGCAAACAAACGACATCCGCCAGTCCCATCTAGTTAGTTTTTGCTACCTCCCTAGTTCATTTCCCTCAAAAAAACAAAAACTCTTTTGAACTATCATACCACTAGTGGACTTTAATCGGGATTAAACAGGACCCAGTTGACATCCCTAGTTGAAAGGGAGTGTACAGTCGCTATATTTAAGTTGCCAAGGCATCTAAGCAGTTGAAATAATCTGAGAAAGCACTTAACAGTGTGGCCTCACATAAACTACGAAGACAGTCTTGTGATGAAGTTGAGAGGAAAAGTTAAGAACTCAAATGAAATAGGCATGCATTTCTTTACGATAGTACAGCAGGAACTGCCGACATATTGGCCAACTCAGGTATAGCGTAACAACAAATAAGCATTCGAATCAAGCAATACAACAAAGCAGACAACTGAACTATTTGTAATTCGGTAGGATTACACGTTGAGGGCACAAGCCAAGAAAGCAGCCCACTCGCATTACATTTCACATGTACTAAAACACACTGGCTTACCATATGTTGCTGTGAAGCCTAGCTGCTGTTGCAATGTTCTTTGAAGATATCGTGAGCATCCCGTGGTTGCAGTGGCGGATCTCGAGCGGCGCCGCCCTCCGCCGCCACCACATCGCCGGTGCCACCCCGCCGTTGCCACGTCGCCCCGGAGC
Source organism: Aegilops longissima (assembly GCA_021605205.1). Lineage (NCBI taxonomy): Eukaryota > Viridiplantae > Streptophyta > Magnoliopsida > Poales > Poaceae > Aegilops > Aegilops longissima. Next base: position 311,351,512 of record CM038680.1, read on the forward strand.
TCCCCCGTCGGCCTGCTTCCTCCTCCTCGCCGGCCTGCACATCGTCATCGCGTCGCCGTCGTCCCCGTCTCCTCCCCGCGCCCCGTTGCCACGTTCCCTGCAAACCACCGTGAGGCCACCCCCATTCTCCCATCCCCTCTCTGTCCCGCACTTCGCCGCGGTCGTCGCGTGCACCGCGCGACCCGACCACGCCCGATGCGTGCTCGCCATGGCCGCACGCCCGGCCCGCCCGTGGCCTTGCTCCCCTGCAGTCCCTGCCGACCACCGTGCCGCCCGGCTCCCTCTGCTCTTGCCATCACTGGCCCCTAGTCGGCGCCTCGCGCCGCCCCCCCCCCGTCCGGCTCGGACGCCACATGTGATCCGCGCTCCCGCCCGCCGCACCTCGCCTGTTGCCGTTCCCCGCTGGCTGGCGGGCGCCCACTCTGGCCGGGCGCCGTCGCCCGCACCGGATCCGCTATGGCCTCCCCTAGGCCCTATGACTTGTGGGGCCCTGCCCCTGGAACGTTTCAAAAAAAAGATTAAAAGAAAATAATAAAAATATTAATTAATTAATCAAATAATTAGTTAATTAAATTAATTAACTTAACTAATTCTAGTTAATTTAACTAATTAAATTAATTAACCTAATTAACTAACAGAGTATTACAAGTGGGACCCACGCGTAAGTTTGACTTAGTCAATCCCTGTTGACTGCTGATGTCAACATGACATCATGCTGATTTCATTAATCTAATTTCGAATTAAATTAAAGGATTAATTAAATTCCAGAAATGAGTAAATCTTTAGAAATCATATCTTTTAATCCGTAACTCGGATTAAATTATTTTCAACATGAAAGTTGCTCAGAACGACGAGACGAATCCGAATACGCAGCCCGTTCGTCAGCCACGCGTCCCTAGCATAGTGAACCTGCAACATTTCACTTCCGGTTCATCTGTCCGAAAACATGGAACACCGGGGATAATTTCCCGTATGTTTCCCCCCTTCACCGGTATCACCTCATACCGCGTTAGAACATGTCTAGCTCTGCTTGTTGTCCTGTTATGCACTTGCTTACTATGTATTTACTATTTCTCCCCTCTTCTCTCCGTGAGACCCGTGGCGATCTTTGATGCCCTCGTGGTCGCGATCACGTCACCGAGCGACCCCTCCTTCTTGTCTCGAGCAACTGTGCAAGCCCACCCTTTGATCACGGATATAGCCTACTCTTCTCTATCTTGCTTGCATTAGAGTAGTGTAGCATGTTACCGCTGTTTATCCTATCACGATGCATAGCCTGTCCTTGCTACTATTGTTGTTACCTTTACGCAATCCTAAATGCTTAGTATATGATGCTAGTATTCCATCAGTGGCCCTACATTCTTGTCTGTCTGCCATGCTATACTATCGGGCCGTGATCACTCGGGAGGTGATCACGGGTATATACTATATACTTTATACATGATACATGTGGTGACTAAAGTCGGGTCGGCTCGAGGAGCACCCGCGAGTGATTCACGGATTAGGGGCTGAAAGGACCTTTGTCCCAACGGCCCTCTGTGTGGATCTTTGTGGTGGAGCGACATGGCAGGTTGAGACCGCCTAGGAGAGAGGTGGGCCTGGCCCTGTTCAGCGTTCGCGGATACTTAACACGCTTAACGAGATCTTGGTATTTGATCTGAGTTGGGTCGTTGACCTTATACGCACTAACCGCCATGTGGGACAAGATATGGGCAACCGGCGTCGTGGTATCAGCCGAAGCATTTCGTGACGTCGGATCGAGCGGCTGCGTGCCGGATTGGATGGAACACACTGCTAGGCTAGGTCTGCTTCCGGCCGCCCTCGCAACATGCAGGTGTGCTAAGGCGATGGGCCTGCACCCTGGCGCTTAGGTTTAGACCGGCGTCTTGACCTCTCTGTTGTGCCTAGGTGGGGCTGCGGCGTGTTGATCTTCAGCGGCGGGCATGACCCAGAAAAGTGTGTCCGGCCAAATGGGATCGAGCGTGTCGGGTAATGTGGTGCACCCCTGCAGGAAAGTTAATCTATTTGAATAGCCGTGATCTTCGGTAACAAGACGACTTGGAATTGTACCTTGACCTTATGACAACTAGAACCGGATACTTAATAAAACACACCCTTCCAAGTGCCAGATACAACCCGGTGATCGCTCTCTAACAGGGCGACGAGGAGGGGATCGCCGGGTAGAATTATGCTATGCGATACTACTTGGAGTACTTCAGTCTACTCTTTTCTACATGCTGCAAGACAAGGCTGCCAGAAGCATAGTCTTCCACAGGATTAGCTATCCCCCTCTTATTCTGGCATTCTGCAGTTTAGTCCATCGATATGGCCCTTTACACATATACCCATGCATATGTAGTGTAGCTCCTTGCTTGCGAGTAATTTGAATGAGTACTCACGGTTGCTTTTCTCCCTCTTTTCCCCCTTCCCTTCTACCTGGTTGCCGCAACCAGATGTCGGAGCCCGAGAGCCAGACGCCACCGTCGACGATGACTCCTACTACGCTGGAGGCGCCTACTACTACGTGCAACCCGCTGACAACGACCAGGAGTAGTTTAGGAGGATCCCAGGCAGGAGGCCTACGCCTCTTTCGATCTGTATCCCAGTTTGTGCTAGCCATCTTATGGCAACTTGTTTAACTTATGTCTGTACTCAGATATTGTTGCTTCCGCTGACTCCTCTATGATAGCACTTGTATTCGAGCCCTCGAGGCCCCTGGCTTGTATTATGATGCTTGTATGACTTATTTTATTTTAGAGTTGTGTTGTGATATCTTCCCGTGAGTCACTGATCTTGATCGTACACGTTTGCGTGCATGATTAGTGTACGATTGAATCGGGGGCGTCACAAGAACAAATATTTTGCTTGAGTGGGGTTGGCAGCTCCATAATTAATAGAAGCATCAAATTAGTCATGCAACTTGGGAAGATCAAGAACACACAAACAAGTAATGAACAGAGGCTCGGAGCAGTGATGTAATAGCTAGCATCAGAAAATATAGGGTAAAACGAACAAAAAGCAGTGGAACCACATGCTAGTTTGCTGATGTGTAATTAAGAATAGAGAACATTAAGCAGTGTGATGGAACCAACAGGTGGCATCAGAACAAAGCTAAAGCATATTAACTATATGTGCACTGGTATGTAATTTAGCACATGTAACATGTTCACTGCCAGAAGTATGGCCCTACAGTGCAAGCGAGAACTCATGAAAAACTGAATGATGCCTGAAGAAATTCAAAGGTGCGGTGCTTATGCTAGGAAAGTGAGCGAGGCGCCGCCGTTGGATAATAGTACCGATTCTCGGCGCGTATGGGTATCGTTGTCATACTTGATAGCTAAGGATCGTCGATGGTGCTCGTGTTATGTTGAGTTTGGGCGGCTATCGCCGTCCAAGCGGCTCGATGCTACTGATTGCGGCGCTGTCGACATATAAGAAAGCTCATCTGTGGTAAGTGAACAGTTGCACGATAAAGAGAAAAACCGAAGGAGTACAAATCGAAATAACCTGATGAGGCTGCGGCGTCGGTAAAGCAGGGCCGGTGAAGTTGAATATGGCGTCCGTGGAGCGGGTCCGGTGCAGTGGACGAAGGCTTCGGCGGGCGTGTTGTACAGTGCTTTCGGTGAGGCGGATCTATTGCAGCGGACGAGCGCTTGTATGAAGGGCTAGCGAAGGGGCGACGAGGGAGTCACTGAAGGGCCTACGCTGTGGTGGACGAGGGCGCCGGTTAACCAGATCCGGTGCGGTGGACCATGATGGCGGTCAAGGAGATCTGGAGCGGTGGACAAGACAGTCGCTGAAGCGGCTCCGGTGAAGTGGTGAGTTGGCAGTTGGGGGTTCCAAGGTGCGAAAGGTAGATCCGGTGGGGTGTGAGGTCCACCGTTGTGACGGAGGACTAGATTCGGCGGCTTGCCGTGGTTGGGGGGTTGAGGAGGGGAAGGGCAGGGGCTCTGGGGAAGAATGTTGGGGGCAAAGAGGGGAAAACAATGGAGTTACCAAAGCAGCCCTTTTCCGTTCATGTGGCAGGGGTAAAATAGGAATATCGCAGGGCTAAACTTTCGGGCGCGTGATATTTCGATGTGAGCGGGAAGTTTGAAAGCTTTTGGCGCCTAAAATTATAAGTATTCTGCTCTCGTACGGCCGACTATGATATCATGGCCAACAATTTGTTTGTTTTGCATGCAAAAAAATGTGCAAGTTTTGAAAATCAATGTCTCCAACTCGAAACTTAGATTGTCCATTCAATTCAAATATGGATCATTGAGCTACTACAAGCAAATACCATCATACGGTCCAATTCAAATGAAATTCCAAATGTGTTTATCCTAAATATGATGACAAAAGCAAAAATGTGTATGTGTATGAATAAAGTGGATGATTATAAAGTTTGAACATGCACGTATGTGTATATCTCTAGGTTTGATATATGAATTTGAAATCATGAAATCCCGGCTTAAAAAATGTACCTCCGTTTAAATGAATTACAAAAGCTAATGATGGAGTCGAATTCCAAAGTTCCAATCTTAGTTTGTAATTCTGGTACATCAAGGTATATCACGCATGTTCAAAAGTATCGTTATCTCATAGTACAAACTGTGAAACAAATTGATCAACCATGAGTGCACAATATCTCATTTACGCTAAAGTCCCTCAAATATAGACACCTCACTCTTTATCTGAAGTCAACCCCCCACCACCACACACACACACACATAGAGAAGTCGTTCTCTCCCCCAAACACCAACACACGAGCACATTAACACCCCTCTCTCTTGTAAAGTCTGGACCCCAACATAGGTCTCTATCACTTTGTCTCTCGGGCATACACACATCTCTTCCCTCACTCTCTAGGTCTCTCGCTATCTCTCTTACCCAAGCACACGCACTATGTAGAGTGTATATTTCCCATACACACAAAACGACGCCCCCAAACGTCTATCTCCCTAGTTATGTGGTTCTCGCGCACTCACCTCACACACCACCCCCACTACAAACAAGCACACTTTGTCTCCTTGTGCACCACTCTCCTCTTTCTATCTCTCCCACATGCGGACCCGCCCCAGCTCCTTCCCTGTATACATATATGTCGTGACTCTTTGCATAGCTCCCTAATGTATAATCGTTCTCGATTTCGCACATTGTTCTCTACACCATCTATTCTAGATCTCTCATGAAGTCCCTATCACACACACACGATGACTTGCTTCCCTTGCGTCTCTGTTCATAGGCCAATTTCGGACAACATCAACATTGTCTCCCTATCTATACGCCATTTATGGACACAAACGACCCCTCTCTTCCTCTCTCTCTCTCTCTCTCTCTCTCTCTCTCTCTCTCTCTCTCTCTCTCTCCGTCGCTAGCTCTCTCTTTCTCTCGCTCTCATACCCCTCTCCCACACACACTCGATGTCTCTTCCAAATAGTCCCCCCCCCGCACCCGTGCTATCTCGCTCTACACATGTCACACCATTCCCCCTTCACTTATACTAGGTTTACATCATCAGTGGTCTCTCTACTCCACATACACTCTCTCCCTCTCACACACAAACGCGTGCACAAACACACACAGACACGCACAAACACCCATTTATCTGGATCATCATCTCTCCTCATGTCCGCATGTGTATCTCACACACTCACTCTCTAATTATGTATATGTGTCTCCACGTTACACAACACAAAGCCCCATGTACATGTCTCTCTCTATCCTCCACACACATAGACACAAAGAATCTGTTATCATTGCCTCAGTCTCTAACACACGCACTCTCTCTCTCTCTCTCTCTCTCTCTCTCTCTCTCTCTCTCTCGCAAACACGCTCAACAAGGGTTTCCCCGTGAATAACTTACCGTCTATTCATCAATAGTCGTGGCAGTACAGAGAACACGAGACGTGAAAAAGAATAAATCTACACATGCTTAGACCACCTAGTATGACTACTAGGACTAGAGCAAGCCAAAAAGCGCGCCGCCGTCACCCCCTCCTTGTCGGCAACGGGAAAATCTTTGTTTTACACAGTCAAGAAGTCATTGTGCTAAGGCCCCACATGCCGAGGCGTTGAATAGAATGTAGATGCTAGTTTACGGTAGCAAGTATCGATAATACGTTTGTATCTCCATACTTATATTTCTTCTCTTATAAAAAACCGAGTTGGTGATGATGGTACGTGTGCCATCTTGCAATATAGACCGTCCGATCTATATCTGACGGATGGAAATTAAACTAAAAGATACCCGCACCCCTCTCCACATTTGCAGACAAGGCATTCCCTCATTCATCCTTATCTCCAACAAACCTCATTGTTGAGCAATTAAGAAAGGAAGCCTCTGGAACAAAGCTGGCACGGTGGCCGCTGCGGCGTCGTCAATCCCCATGCCTCCGCTCGGTCCGACCACCAACCACCACCACAGCCCACTCCTCTTCACCTTTTCTCATATTTCTCGAGATATCATTAGTTTTTACACATGGGATTACTCCCGCAAGGGTCAATCACAACAAGTGTTTTTTTAAAAAATGCATCTTGATGTTCCGTGCAATGCACGGATCTTGCCAGTACTCCTACACAAGACTAAGTTGGTGATGCTGGTTTGTTTGCCATCCATCGTTTCTGACCATTAGATCTACATCTAACGATTGTGAGGTAAGTTGTTGCCTTTTCTCACCAACATCCCACTTGTCTACCAATTTGCAGGAAAAACCCATAATTAGTATCTTAAAACCAACCACATCCCTCCTTGACCTCACCAAAACAGCCCAAGGAATATATTCTAATTGAAACATAATATATCTCTAGTGACATATGTATATCAAAATTAGAGTGTTTTGTACCAAGTTTGTGAATAAGTATTATTCTAATTATGATTCGTTAAATGAGACATGAACATTGCTAGTATTTCCAACCATGCATTTTTCCTAGTATTCCATAGTTTCGAGTTTTCCATCAAGATATTAGTCACTCATGGTTGATATTTACTTTCAATCATGTACACATATGCACTATGTAACTAGCCTTGCTTTTGGCTTCCAAAGCTTAACTTTCACTCCTATTTACAATATGTAGAGTATTTAACAAAAAACTACCACTTTCAACCAGCCCTAGGAAGAATCTATTGTACAAAAAATAGCAAAAACATACCCAAAATTTCTTAATCCACGCCAAAAACTACCTAGTACTCCTACCGATTAGGTTCGATTAAACCCATTTATGACGGGGTTGGCCCACACGTCCGTCTTGTGAGGCAGCTTAAACCAACACATTTTGTTTGACCGTTGACACGAGGGACCCACATCTGACCTTCTATCCTGTTATTCCCCCTCAAATCATTATTTTTCCTGAACATTACTTCAAACAATACTGATGCGTGTTTGTCGGTGGCACTGGTGATGAGCGAGTTGGCCGCCACTCCGTCGGACGAGCCGGACGCCGCGCTGGCCTCCGCACGGGTTGGCAGGCTGGCCCGAGCGTGACTCACGAGCGAGCAAGCCGCCGCGCTGGCCCTTCACTCGAGCCAGATGGCTGGCCTAAGCGCGGCGCGCGTGAGCAAGCCGCTGCGCTGCCGTGCCAATCTAGCTAGCAAACCTTGCAGACAAGCAGCTGGACAGAGCTATCTTGGCTAGCTTCCGCGAGCGCTGGACGGAGCTGGCATCCGGGCTGCCGCAATATGGGCTCTACACCGCCAGCGGTTTTGACCCCGCCTTCTGCCGGTGGCGGTAGCTGTGTCCCATGGCCGAGGATGACTAGGTGGACAGGCCGGAGGTAGGAGGTCACTCGAGGATTTTTTTTGGAAGAGAATGTACAATGGTTGATAAGGTAGTCTTATCTTAAGTCTACCACGCATGCAAGTGGTAGTAGTTTCTTGGCATTTTAGTGGTTTCTTGCATTATTAGAGCAAGTACAATAGAGCTGAGTCAGCCTGCTATAAGAAATAAACTAGTATATTTCTGCTTAGTTGGAGGAAAGAGAAGAGGAGAGAGAAGGTAAGCGGGCTCTTCGTGAAGAGCCAGCTCTAGCACGTGCTCCTAGGCACTTTGTGAGAATGAGAAGTGGGCCACATAATAAAAAAGTAGTACACTCTTTTGATCTACTATTGTACATGTTGGCTATAAGATGGGTTCTTGAGATGACATGGCAGGCTTATAGCCGACAGCTGGCTATACTATTAACCATGCTCTTAGGGGTTTCTTGTAAGGAACAATGTACGTACTACTAGCGACAAAAGGCGTTTCTAGGTTGCGTTGTACTCCAACGAGTACTGCTAGTGGTCACGGGAGTGTATACCTTGTTTTGTGGGTTCGATCCCGGCCGAACGCACGACGACCTTTTTTAAAATAGTACTACTACACTTCGTTGCGAACCAATATTTTACACGGGTAGTTTGAGTATTGAAGTCAAACGGACGTGTGGCCCCACAATCTGGGTGCACTGGACAGCCTAGCCACGTGAATGGGTTTTCCTTCCCAGCATCCCGTGGCTCGCATGCTCGCCCTAGCCGCACCTTGCTTGCAGCTTCCTCATCAGCTAGTAGCATATTTAAACTAGCGCCTCCCAATTAAGCCCGAGGAGCCGGAAAAGCCTGGCGGGGCATTGGGAACTGTGCAATATGGCTCTGACGTAAAGTGCTCTACTACTACTCAGAGCTTGTGGCGTTACGCATGGACTTCACTCCATTATCGGCTCTACTATAAAAGAAATTCCTCTTGATGTGTTTTTTTTGAAGCGGAGGCAAAAGCTTTGCCTCATCTCATTCATAAAGAAGGAACTACTAACAAAGTTCGACGAGATCCATTACACCTCCACAAATGGAAGCGAAAAGCCTAGTCTTGTTGTATCAAATAACTCAAATGTTCTGCCCTCTTGAGAACCGTCGGTGATAAGCAGGCTGCTAGTGTGTG